>CM024334.1:1489142-1736832 GCA_014170255.2 Drosophila triauraria
GACAACGCGAGACATATAACTCAAATAAAATAAACATTGGCCATAACATAAATATTCGCCGGCTACCTAGTCTCAGGTCTCAGATAAACATAAATTTAGCATTTGGTAGGGGAGGAGTGGGTGGAGCTGCTGCTGCTGCATCTGTGGCCATAAGTCTTGCGACGGACGCCTCTGAAGTCTCCCCATTTCTCCCCATTTTTCCATTTTTGGACAGACTCCTTCCCCCACAACGATGATGTCTCATTTGTTTGCTGCCCGACATTTGGAATGACTTGTGACTCTGATGTTGATGCTGCACCGCATCTTGTTGATGCAAATTGCATTTATTGTTAAGCGTCCGACTTCCTGTCGGCCCTCCTCTCACTGAGGGAATTTCTCTATTTTGGCCAAAGATTGGCAGGCAAAAAAGCACTTTTTGACAAGTTTTTCGAAGCAATTTAAGCTGATAATCCAGCTGGCTAACATTTAATGCAAATAATGTGCTTAGGGATGTTGTATAGTTTCCTCTCCCTTTTGTAAGTAAAGCACTTAAATATTTCACAAACGTTAAAAACATTTGTTTTACATTTTTCACATTAAAAGCAAGCTCTTAGATTGCTCGGTTTAATTATAAATATAAAAGCAATTTCAAAGTATTTTAAAAATGTTGGCAACTTTAAAGTGACTGAATTTCGATAAATCAAAGTGTTTGATTTATTTTCCGTTAGACTTAAATTTATTTATTAAGCATAGCACAGGAAATATTTCTGTAAAAAGAAATATTTGAATACATGTAACTTGGAATTTTATTTAAAAGCCTAAAATCAAATTACAAATTACGAACTACTTCACTTGTGTTGCATACATTTTAAAGTATCTATCTAGAACAAATAAATAATAATTAATGTATTTTCTAATACCTTTAACGTTTATTGCAAGTTAAACTTGCCTGCATATTTCCTTTTTCATATTTTTAAGACACCTTCATTGGAAAATTTTTTGTTAACTATAATAAAGTACAAAAAAATATTAATAAAAAGAGTATTTCAAGCTGTGGGTGACCGTTCCCTTTGATTTTTCTGTATTTCTGTTATTGTTTAACCAACGATGACGCCTCCGCATCTTTGTTTCTTTGTTTCGTCTTTGTTTTGCTTTTGGGGCACGCGCATCGGAAAAAGTAGCAATTTCCAAGAGCATTTATTTACAGCAGCCGGGCACTACTAATGTGGGTCAAATGCAGGGGATGGGAAAGTGTTTTGGTGCTGCTCTTAGGTTTTCTTTTCGGGTTTTTCCGCCGCCTTTTGACGCCTGATTGCTGCTAATTGGCGGCAAAATGGTCCAACAGCCAACGCATCTATGGCCGTCGGCTGTCCGCTTTGTTTGCCTGTTTATCCATCTGTCTGCTGTTTGTCTGCCATTCGCATGCAACTGTTTTTCCATAGATATTTTTCCACATTTTCCCATGTGGGTTAGGTCAATACATATGTGTGTCCTACCAGCAGCGAAAATAAACAAATATCTAAAAAGCATTTTCCCTTTTTCTTCTCTATAAAAAAGAAACGAGAAATTCTTAAAATATCTTGGCCTAAAGTTGCGTTTCATGTTTTGACAAATGTCTGCTTCGAAAGTAATTTATTGCACAAGCCAAGTCGAGAATATGGAAAAGCATTAATCATGCAATTTTTACGAGGTGAGATTCATAACGAGATTTGAGAAATTTTGGGAAAAATATTCAAGGAACGTGCACACTCTTGGGGGATTTCTCGAAAAGCACGTTCGCGGCTCGAAGCTCACAACTAATTAAGCAAATCAAGATACAAAAGATGGCTCTCAATAGATAAATGACTGAGTGACTGACAGAGTGACCTCGACAGACAGTGACTGACAGCCCCGACAGACAGCTGATGGCCTGATCTCCACGAGATCCGTAACGTTCTGGACAAATTTGTATATGGATTCCGAATAGAAGAACGCGATTGCCAATCAAATTGGCGGCGGCTCTTGCCACATTATGAGCTATGGCTGGGGACTGGACTGGTTAGTGTATCCAACTCAGCCAGGCAGCTGCAACTGTATCAAATGTATCTTTTATGCGAATTTCCAAGAATAAAAATATAGAATTCATGGTTGGGAGGAACTTTAAATGCAGAAAAAATTGGTTTTATTCTTAGTAGTCTTTTACAATGATTTAAAAGTATCTTTATCTCCGTCAAATGCCAATTTAAACAGCAGTATTTTCCATTTTCCAATTCCAACTCCCATTTTCCCTCCCACTCAGTTTCCCTGTTCGGCGATGGCTACATATCGATGCCGCTGCAGGAGGCCAAGATGTCAACAAACATCCGCGTCAAGTTTCGCACCCGCCAGGAGAACGCGCTGCTCTTCCTGGCCGCCGGCCGCACCGATTACTGCCTGCTGCGCCTGGAGAACGGCCTGATCAGCTTCGGCTATAAAATCGAACGGGATGTGGTGCAGGTGAGTTAGGATTATTAACGGATAGATTCCACCTTACATATGACTGCAATTACTCGGATTCCGATTTCGATTACAGTTGCGTTCGCCCAAAAAGCAAAAGCTCAACGATCTGGAGTGGCACGACGTGGCGGTGCAGCGGTTCGAGAATAATATTACCTTGCAGGTGGACAGCTATATAATGCGAAAGCAGTTGCCGGGCGATCTCAGTGCCCTCAACATACACTTTGGGACGTTTCTGGGCGGTGTTGGTGACTTTACGGCCGAGTTCTTGAACGATGTTGTCGGGTTTCGAGGCTGCATATCGGATGTGAGTATAGCTGAAAGAATATAATTGAAAAACATTTTAAAAATATCTCAGAACTTAAGAAACGGATGCCTACACTGACAACAACTCATTAAGCACCCAACAATTCACCAACAACTCGACAATAACTCAATAATAATCCTAACATACTCTACAACAACGTAATAAAATATTAACAACAAATCATTAACAATTTCACCAACGTTTCAACAACAAATTCAACAACATAATTTACTATACAACAACGTAATAAAAATCAACAACATCCCAATAACAATTTCACCAACGTTTCAACAACAAACTCAACAACAAAATTTTTCGCAGGTCTTCTACAACAACATCAACATAATCAAAAGGGCCAAGGACAGGACGAGTCACACGACCAGTACTGGAATCTCCTGGACCTGCAGCAGTGAGTTCGAGGGCACGACCGAGGACAGCATCAGCTTTCTCAAGAACGATTCCTATGCCCTGATGCTCAAGGAGTCGCATGCCATTGGAGAAACGTGAGTTCCTCTGGGGAAATAAATCAAATAATAAATATATGTTAGATCGGGTTCCCCCCTCTTTTACCCCTTTGCAGCCTTTCCCTCCAATTCCGCACCATGGCCTCTGCTGGCATAATATTCTTCAACGGCGGCTTCGATTTCGTACTCCTCGAGATCGAGGATCAGCGCCTGAAGGTGACCTTCAACAAGGCTGGGAGTCTGGTGCAATTTACGACCAACGAGTCCGTCTCGGATGGCAAGTGGCATCGGGTGCTGCTGCGTTACAACGCCGCCATCGCGGAGCTGATCCTCGACGAGGCCACCACCGGCGGCGGCGGCGGCGGCTATCGGGGAACGCATGCCAATGAGACCAAGGCGAGCATAAATCTCGAGAAGAGCGTCTTCTTTGGCGGCGTCCAGGAGGAGATGCGCCGCCGGCTCATCGGCAAGGGATTGCGAATCAACGAGATCAGCTTCAAGGGCTGCATGCGCGATCTCCGAGTGAACGATCACCCTTTGGGCTTCGCCGAGATGAGCATCTCGCGGCACCTGGGCCTTGGCTGCCTGTGGAAGTACCCCTGCGTGGAGCACAATCCCTGCCTGAAGAGCGGCGTATGTAGCCAGCACGGCGTGGATGGCTTCATCTGCTACTGCGACCAGTCCTACTGCATCAAGGCCGACTTCCAGGGGCCCTTCAAGATCTTCACCGAAACGAGTCCGGAGCTGGAGCTGCTCTACGTCTCCCCCATGCAGCTCTTGGAGGGCGGCACAGCCTTCCTCTCGCCCCACTTCATCGACATTATCCTCGATCTTCGCCGCTATCCGAGCCTGAACGAGCAATCGATCATCTTCCATGTGGTGCATCAGCCCAAGTACGGACAACTCCTGCAGTATTCCCCCGAGAAGACCAACTTTGTGCCCTGCCGAACCTTCAGTCTGGTTGACTTGGCCACGGACAAGCTGAAGTATGTGCACAATGGCCAGGAGAACTTCAACGACCATGCCACGCTGGACATGCAGGTCTTCGGGGACATCCACAAGATTCCAGAGAATATTCTGGGGAAGCACAGGTTCCTCCTGCACGCCAACATCACGCCCGTGAACGATCCGCCGCAGCTGAGGCTGCACCTGCACAAGATCCTCCGCGTGATTGAGGGCATTGAGAGGGTCCTCGATGTGGACCTGTTCAACATAGATGATCCGGACAGTGAGCCCGGGAGCTTGATATACACCATCTTGCCACCATCTCCCTCGAATCCCCAGGAGACCTTTGGCTGCTTCATGGTCGGCGGGGTGACCACATCCACCTTTCTCGCAGGCCGATGTCAATGTGGGCAAGGTCTCGTATCTGTACAATTCCACCACCACGGAATCCTTTAGCTACCAACTCCAGCTCCAAGTGTCGGACGGCATAGAGACGAGTGACACTGTCTATCTGCCGGTATCGGTGCATCCCCTAGAGCTGCGGCTGGTGAACAACACCGGCCTGATCATGATCCACAAGAGTTCCCTTCCCCTCAGTCCCGCCAATCTCTCCATAGGGACCAATGCCATGGACGAGCCGTCGATAGACATAAGGTACGACGTGGTGAAGGCGCCGCAGCACGGCGTGCTCCAGAGACTGCGCCAGATCGATGGCTCCTGGGTGAACGTGGACTGGTTCAGCGATAGCCAGCTGCTTCTCGGCCACATCCGCTATCTGCACAGCAGCGATTTTCCCTGGCAAGACGAATTCAAGGTGTGTAAACAAGTAGGAATAGGAAACTTAAGAAAAGTGGGAAGTGGGAAAAGTGGTTAAAAAAGAGTAAAAAATGGGCATAAAAGCCAACTCAAGTTGGGCCATAAATGGGCAGGGAGCCAATAACACTAAGTTGCTAGACTTTGAGCGGTAACAAACTTTCTCTGGGAAGAGGTACTTTTATAGGGAAATCCTCCTATTAAGGCTTTTCTCGTTATACAAATTTTCAGTCAAAAATCGAGGGGAATCAGGACTTATGAGGCTTTTTCAGCTTTTAAAGTCTGCGAAATACAAGTTATTAATCCTGCTCATCATTATCGCTTCCCCAATCCCAAATCTCCTGCTGTCCAGTGTAGCTTTTTATGTTAAAATTTGCATTGATTTCACTTTTTATGCCACAGTTTATTGCCTCGTTTGGCTTTGTGACCACGCAAACGTTCGACTTCCGCATCACCTTCACCCGGCTGCGCATTGCGAGCCACCGGCCATCAAGGATCGCGATCGATGGCAGCCGAGGAGGTGGCAGGGAGGTGGTGCTGACCAGCGAGATTCTCTCGTACGAAACCACGCCCATCGGCAGCTTCCCGCGCAGCGTGATCTTCAAGATAACGAAGCCAACTCGCTATGGCGGCATCTACGTGGAGGGCTCCCGGAAGGCGGCCAAGCAGCTGGACTCGTTCACCCAGCAGGACATAGACAAGCGGCGGATCCGCTACCAGACGCACCACACCAGCTACTCGCGGTTCACGGATCACCTGGAGTTCGTGGTCTCGGTGGCCGAGTGCGATGATGTGGCGGGATCGCTGGAGATCGACTACCGACCGCCCGAGGAGCTGGTCAACAAGCTGAGCTATCAGGCCCACGAGGCGCTCCAGGTGCAGGAGGGCGAGCGGGCGCTCATTACGAAGAACCACTTCGAGATTCGCTTCAACATCTACGAGAGCCTGCAGTTCCAGGTGAGCACGAGTCCCGAGCATGGGGTGATCTGCAAGTACGACGAGCAGACGGGTCTCACCACGCCCGTGGAGGTGTTTACTCTGGAGCAGCTGTTCCGGAACGACATATACTATTGCCATGACGATACCGAGTCCACGAGGGACGCCTTCGAGCTGCTCATCCTCTCCGGCGATGAGACGGATCTGCAGTTTGTCTCGAACATGGAGGTTCACATCAAGCTGGTCAACGACAACGAACCCTATCGCTCGGCCATGGAGCGGGTGTTCCATGTGGTGAGGAACGGAATCAGGACCCTCAATCCCACAGTCCTGCAGTACCTGGATGCGGATGTCAACACGAATCACACGGACATCCACTACATCCACGTGTCCAGCACAAACGGGGCCTTCTACAAGTCGGGTCACTTCATCGACGGCTTCAGCCAGGATGACATAGCCAACCGGCGGATTATGTTCCAGCACACGGGTCCGGATGCGGGCACCGCCTCCTTCATAGTCACGGACCGCGAGCACGAGGTGAATGGCCTGCTGGAGATCCGTGCCTCCGACCCCTTTGTCTCCATGCTGGCCACCAATGCCTCCATCGTTCAGGAGGGCAAGTTCGTGGTCCTCAAGAACAAGGACTTTATATTGGAGACGAATCTGGACATGAAGCTGGACGAGATATACTACGAGGTGATCAAGCCTCCCTCCTATGGCATTCTCATGTACCTGAGCCGGGCCAATGAGGGGGAAAATGGCACCACCACCTACAAGGCCACCAATTACACGTCGCTGAGTAACTTCACCCACCTGGACATTGAGCGCGAGAGGCTGGTGTACTGGAACACGGAGATTGCCTCGATGGACAAAGTTAGGTGAGTTTTCTTTCTATCCTTTCCCTTCCTTTCTTTTCCTTTAACATTTATCTTCTTGCCAGATATCGAGTTCACATCAAGAACATAACAGCCGAGGGCGAGGTCATGTTCCGGATATATCCCTCGGCCTATTGGGAGCCCCTGCAAGTTAAGCAGAACCACACACTCTATGTGGAGGAGTCCACCAGTGTCCTCATATCCAGAGATGTCTTGGAGGTAAGCTCACAACCTATCACCTATCCATAGCTACCATACCAAATATCTTTCCCCCTTTTCCAGGTGGTCCATCCCAACATTTCCCCTGGCGACATCACCTTCCTGGTGACTTCCTCGCCCATGCATGGCTACCTGGAGATGCAGTCCATGTCCTTCGACGACGAGTACAACTGCAAGGTCTTCGATCAGTCGTCGGTCAACACCGAAAAGATGTTCTACATCCAGGCTGGCGTCAATCAATCCACGGACTACTTTGTGTTCGACGTCACCAATGGCATCACCTGGCTCCGCCAACTGATGCTCAAGATCGTCATCATACCCGAGAAGCTGTACATGCACTCGAATATTATTTCCGTGGTCGAGGGCAAGACCGTCCAACTGAACCCCACGGACATCCAGCCCTATTCGGAGTACTATCGGGGCAAGATCCTGGAGTACATCGTGACCATCACAGCGAGTTCGGGTCACATATTGGCGGGGAACTCGAAGGTCAAGAGGTTTACCCAGAAGCAGCTGGAGCAGGGCAGCATTCAGTATGTGCACAATGGCAGTGAGAACGCCACGGATACTATTACGTTGGTGGCCATGGCCCGGAACAAAGAGAGCGTGCCCTTCGAGCTGGAGTTTGCGGTGGTTCCGGTGAACGATGAGGAGCCCATGATACAGGTCAATACGGGTCTGCAGGTGTGGAATGGCGGTCGTTATGTCATCAGGAATACGGATCTGTGTAAGTTGAGGGAACTTTACTTTTAATATGAATGTGATATCTATTTGGATGCCAAGATTCATCTCATTCGGTCGAGTATTAAGGTCACAGTAACATTTTCGTGACTCTCTAGAACATTACCAGTAAGCAGCACCCAAAAAGTAGGCAATAGATATTCCCAAATTAGGGTGCTTACTTCTCTAATATTAAATTTAATTAAAAAGGTTAACTTAAGGGAACTTTACTTGGACAGAAATCCTTTATAATATGAATATTTTAACTGCCCAAAAGTGTGCTCAAAAGTAAAAACATTAATAACAAGTGAGAAAGCTACAGTCGAGTGTCACCGACTGTGAGATACCCGGTACCCAGTATTGTGCGTGAAATTAAATAACACACCAACATGGAAAAAACAAAAAGTTGACAAATGAAGACAAATGTTGCTAAAAACATGTTAAGCAACGTTCAAAAAAGACAAATTCTGCAGCTAAAAGCAGCTGCCTTACGAATTAATACTGCGCTCGAAAGCACGCAACACTTTTTTTCGCTACTGCCTTTGTGGCTCAGAAGAAGAAGAAGCATTGACAGAAAACTTTATTATTTAATAACTTCCATGTTTATCATCCGATTTTACTCAAATTTTCAGAAAACGTCCGCGATTGCCTTCTTATTAAGTCTATCTATTTACTTTAAGCCAAAATTACGACTATAGCTTATATAAAGTTTTTACGCTTTTCGGGGCGGAAGTGGGCGTGGCCAAATTTTAAAACAAACTTGATCTGCGTGCAACAGATTCCAATGTTGTCACCAAATTTGGTAACTCTAGCTCTTATAGTCTCTGAGATCTGTTGTTTCACACGGACAGACGGACAGACGGACAGACGGACAGACGGACAGACGGACAGACGGACAGACGGACATGGCTAAATCGACTCGGCTGGTGATGCTGATCAAGAATATATATACTTTATGGGGTCGGAGATGCCTCCTTCTGCCTGTTACATACATTCTCGATTGGCACTAACTTATAATACCCTTGTACCCTATGGGTACCGGGTATAAAAACATTTTCCCTTGCAGTGGCTCAGGACTACGACACTCCGCCGGAGAATCTCACCTTTGTGGTCCACCACATGTACGGCGGTTACCTGGCCCGAAAGTCCGCTCCGCAGCACAAGATCGAGCAGTTCACCCAGGGCCAGGTGAATCGCGAGGAGATCTACTTCATGCACGACTCCAACTCGAGGAGGAACGAACTATCCTTCATAGTCACCGATGGCCTGTTCAACACCTCGACCCAGATGCTGAACATCGAGATCAAGCCCATTGAGATCCTGGCCGAGCACAACGAGAACCTCCACGTATTCCCGCTGACCAAGAAGCAGATCCTTCGCGATCATCTCCACTTCAAGTGCTCCGACGAGGAGCGGGAGATACGCTACAACATCACGGTCCCGCCCAGTCTGGGCCGCATAGTGAACGAGTTTCTGGACAATGGCTTCACGAAGGAGGTCAGTGAGTTCACCCAGACCGATGTGGACAATGGCCACATATTCTACGAGCACACGGCTGTCATCATGGAGTTTCGCATCAACGATTCCTTCTACTTTGATGTGGTGGCCGAGCGAAGTGATCGCTTGCTGGACCAAAAGTTCAACATAGAGATATCGGTTTCCTCTGGCGGCCTGCTGAGATTTCTGCCCGTAAATAAGCTATCAGTGGATGAGGGTGGCTCGGTGCCAATTAGGCTGGATTTCTCAAAGATTCTGGAGTATCTGAAGACCAAGGCTGGCATAAATAATCCCGAGCTGTTCATAGAAGCGATACAAAACCCTCACATGGCAACATAGGCTTGGGCCATGAGTTTAGGAACATGCAAAGGTATCATCCGAGTGACTTTTTCACCAAGAAGGTTTACTATATACACGATCATTCGGACACCTTGGAGGACACCATCCTAATGTCGGTTTACCTCACGCAGGGGTGAGCTTTTCCATTTAGCTTTTTCTTTAAAACGATTTTTAATTTTAACCTTGTGTTTTTCAGTAACATTTTCCTGTGCAACCTGACCATTCCGGTGTCCATCAATCCCATCAACGACCAGCCCTTCCACCTGATCACCCACCTGCCCCAGATGACGGTTGTGGAGGGCGAGAACCGCACCATAACCAGGAATGACCTGCTCACCGAGGACGCGGACACACCTCCCGAGGAGATCATGTACGATGTGATGAGCGGGCCCACCTTGGGGGTCCTCAAGAAGATCACGAACGATGGCCAGGTGGAGGACCTGCTGGCCTTCTCGAACCAGTTCACGCAGGCGGACATCAACAACGACCGGATCGTGTATGTGCACTTTGGCACGCCGCAGTCCACCACATTTTGCTTCACTGTCTCCGACGGACAGTCGAATGCGGCCTACGAGATATTCACTATCAGGATAGCCCCCATTAGTCTCACTCCCGCGGCTGTGCAGCTGCCAGTGAGGGTCCAGCAGGGCGCCACCAGTGCCCCCATGAAGCTGGATCACATTGGAGTCGCCACGAATGTCCGGGTGGAGCGGCTGGCCTACAACGTCACCAACTCCCCCCTGTACGGGATCATAGTCTTCAAGC
The DNA here is from genome assembly GCA_014170255.2 of Drosophila triauraria. Lineage (NCBI taxonomy): Eukaryota > Metazoa > Arthropoda > Insecta > Diptera > Drosophilidae > Drosophila > Drosophila triauraria. The sequence continues at coordinate 1,499,477 of CM024334.1, forward strand.
ATCAGCCCACGCTGAGGTTCAACCAGCAGCAGCTGGAGACCGCGCAGATAACCTACATGCAAACGGATCTGAGTCGCTCCAACGACACCTTCCAGGTGAGCGCCTATGTGCCGGGCACCAACTACGCCGCCCAGGTGGATGTGGTGATGGAGGTGGAGCCCGTAATCCAAATCAATGACATTGTAATGAGTGAGACTGCCTTGGCCGGGGGAAAGGTGAAGCTCCTGCCCTCGCTGGACAACGACAATCCGCTGTCCCTGAAGCTGAACAAGTTCAATCCCAAGTTCGTGATCACCAAGTTGCCGGCAACGGGCCAGATCCGGAAGATAATCCGCAGCACGGGCCTCACATCCGATGGCCAGAACGAGAGGTCCACGAATATATTCTCCTACAAGGAACTGCGCAGTGGCGTGGTCTACTTTGTGCCCCACTCGTCGGTGGAGGAAACCGAGCCGGACAGCGACACCTTCGACTATCAGCTCCTCATCAAGACAGTGCAGCCGGCACAGGCCTCGGTGCTGATAGAGTACAGGAGCAGGCAGGAGGAGACGGAGACGGTTCACCTGGGCAATGCCGGTGGCTTGTCCATCAATTACCTGGCGGTCGGCTGTGCCGTATTTATCGTCTTAATCTGCCTGCTCATCGTCCTGTTGATCCTGAAAATCCGCAAGCTGAGGAAGCACAAGGCGGACATATCCAAGGATCAGCCGCCGGCCTTGCCCTGTCCCCCGGACCTGACTTCCGTGAGTCCGCAGCACCACCTGCACCATCACAACCATCACAGCCACAGCCACCACTACGCCAGCTCCGAGGCGGACTCTGTGCCGGCCACCGGCAACTCCACTCCCCTGCCAGGCTTCAGCAATATTCCGCACTGCAAGATCATACCCGTGGAGTCGTACAAGCACGAGTTCCCCGACTACGATCCCGACGATCCCGAGGAGGAGACGGACGACCAGTGCGATCCGCAGCAGATGATGCTGCCGCAGCGCTACAATCCCTACCACCTGGAGCACGATGCCTGGAGCTCCTCCTGCGACATGGCCAACGACTTTGCGGGCTATGCGTCCGTGCCGCAGAGCATCTCCGGATCGGTCAGCTCTCCACCGTCGGCACCGCCCACAAATCCCTTGCTACGAAGGAATCAGTATTGGGTTTGAGATGAATTGAAAGGAAAGTAAACTAAAAGAGGGATCAAAATACAGTGGAACTCTGCCAAGAACATTTTTAAAGGGATTTTTAAAGGGAACTTAAATGAAATTTATTCATTCTTAAGATCATTTTGAAATACAAAAATTTATCAAGAATCCTTAGCTGGTTCTACCGGGAGAAGTTCCACTGTACAATTTAACACGCGGTTCAAAAATAGGTTCAAGCTGGATCGGAATTATTAGTCTTAGGTTATTTATTTAAGTCTAAGCTTACACTTAAGGCTGATTTATGAGATTCGTTAGGGATTAGACAGTGAAAGCATTTTATAACATCATACAAGCAATTTTTATATATATTTTTATATAAAGTTAAGAACATATATGTAATCCAAAACATATCTGGCGTGTCATATACAAACAAACGATTAGAATTAGCAAAGAAATCAAGAGTTATACTCAAAAAGCCAACTTAACTTTAGACTTAGAGCATTGTGTTTGCCAACGTGGAATACTTATTACAATAAATGACAATATTGTTAAGCGGAATTTCTGTTGTTTCAATGATAATAAGCGGGGAGAGAAGGTAAGCATTAAAGCCAAATTTTATACTAAAAAGAGTTTTCTTTTAAACAAAACTGATTCGAATTAAAGCAAAGTTTATTACTTAAACTGCTATTACTTGGGGCACTTACAAATATTTCAAGGGTATTATAAAATAAAATAAATTAGTTTGTTCTAGACATTTGTGCTTTAAATATCCTTTAAAGAAATTTTTATTATATATAAATTACAAAAATATTTCACAAGTTGTTCTTACAAACTCTCACAATATGATTATGAAGTTACTTAGTTAAGTTAAGTATGAAGGCCGCAGTATATATATCATATATAGGAAGATTACAGATTCTAATTTATTTTTAGAAAGATAAAGCTAGTAGGTATTAGCTTATTCTTTCAAAAATGTATGTACCTTTTTTGCCCAATGAATCTTGCTTCAAAGTATGGAAGTTCTTCAGTTTCTTAAATTAATGTACATGTAATTTATACAGTTGGTAAGCTAATTAAGTAAATAGGGCCGCATTGGGATTAAGTACTGCCAATAGCCACATATAAACTATTACTAAATTACTTAGGCCAATTCCATTCCTATCAAATAATCAATTTGCTCAAAATTAAAAGCATTTAAGTGAGATTTTTAATCTTAAACATTATTAAAGGTTTAAAGCCGAAATTCTCGCTGGGCTTTCACATTAATTGATTGGAATCGGAAGCGGAAATTAGAAAATTTACACGAATATCACAACGATTCAATGTGATGCACATTTTGCCATCGCTGGACTCGATTCAAGTTGAAGAGATTGCTTCGAGTATGTGATATGGCTTTAGAAAGCGACTCCGGAGGAGGCTGTGTTATTGTTGGGCTTCTCGGAAACCGGCGTCACGACCATAGCCTGATTGTCGTATCCGTAGCCCACCTCCGTCACTATGGTGGTGGGCGTGGTGCTATTCTCCGCCGGGTAGCGAGTGCTCACCGGCGTCGTCATAGTGAGCACTGAGCCCTCGGCGACACCTGCCATAAATCAAGAGAATAAGACTCAGTGAGATGTTGACCGGACAGTGAGAGCCAGGTAGCAGGATCCTTACACTTACCTGCCACACTGTAGATCTGCGAATGCGCCTGCTCAATGTCGCTGCCATGGTGGCGGTTGATGGCATTTAGGTTTTGTATAGTGGTGGCATTGAGGTCCTTTCCGTTCGCCGTCGCCGAATGCGGATGCGGAAATGCCTTGGCCTGCAGGCGCTGCAGCACCCTCTGGATGCACCTCTTGTGGAAGGTCCAACGCAGGCACTGGAACAAGCAGCGAACAGCGAACAGGGTGAGCAGGATGGTCAGCAGCAGCAGGATTAGATGCTGGGTCCTGGCCAGATCATGGATCTCCGCCTTCAGGGGCTCGAATCTGTTGAAGTCTGAGGTGAGGGAAAATATAGCCTAGAAACTTAGCGGGCAACACATTCTTTGATTTTTTTAGCACATATCAAAGACAATCAACAAATGGGGAAGGCTCTATCTCACAGATAAAGTATTTATTAAAGTGAAGAATAACATCATTCATTTTATGTAATTCACAAAGGATTTTATTAAATTAATAGAAAACTCTGCTTGTACTAATTTCCATCAACTTCTTTTAACTACACTTTTTCTTTCTGTGTTTCTGAAGACAGTAAGATTTTTAATTTAAGCAACTCACGAGGGATGAGCTAAGCTTGAGGGGGACTTGCCCATAAGCTCTGTAATTACAATACAATTGAAGGCTGCTTGAAAAACCAGAAATTATAATAAACTCCCCGAATTGCCCTATTGATTATATAGTTAAAGCTGATCTAATCGTTAGGGAATCCATAATATACATAAAGCAAGAGTAAAGAGTGTTTTCAACTTGGAAAAAAACAATCTTTTGCTTTTATTATATCAATTTAAATTTTTTAAATATTAAATTTAAATATTAAATTAAATATAAAATTCCTAAATTAATATGAAAATATGCGAAATAGACTTTAAAAAAATCCGAAATAAATATTCCCAAGAAGATCGTACTATTCTATTTTATATTTCATATATTCTGGCTTTATTTTCTTATAAAAATATCAATTAAACCCCCTATTTTGTAGCTCTCTCTAGGTACTTGCCGGAACATTCCTTGGCGCACGTTTCCGCCTGATAATTGTGCGATTTATTATCGCAAACGTTGATGCAGGGCTCGCAGCTCTCCAAAAACGTAGAGCAGTACTCATCCAGCGGATGGCACATCTTTCCATGACAACTCTTCCCCGGAATACCATTGTTGAGAGCCGTTACCAGGCTAAAGCTGGGCAGCAACGAGGCTCCAATGGAGAGTGATAATGGACGCATTTCCTTGCCGGACATGTGTGTGACGTATTTTTTGTATATTTATTACTGGTACTTAGTTAATTTTCAAGCTATTTCCGCTACGCTCAAGTGCCGTTTACATAACACTTTGCCGCTCTCCTCCAAAGGTTTTGTTTTGTTTTGTTTTTTTTTTTAATTATTACTTTTTAAATGCAAGCCAAAAGGTGTGTGATTCATGCTCCACCGACGCTGGCTGACTGACTAACTGACTAACTTCTTTTTTTAATTGTTGGCTTCTGGAGTCTGAGTCTCTTTAGGCCTTTGTAGGTGTATTGGTGCAAAACGGGTTTTATCTTGGCCAGGTTTCACTGCATTTTTCAACGTTTTTCGCGGGCTTTCCACACATTTTCACAGGTTTTGTTAGGAGATTTTTAAGAGCACTTTATTCATATATTGTTTATTATTTTATTTAGTTATTTTTTGTATAAAAAAAAGTTTTTTCACGGATGTCACGCTCTAGACGTGCGTGTTTTACGAAGCGTTTTGAGCCACATTCAACTCGTTACTGGCCGGAATGCCTCGTAGCGTCGATCGCTCGCTGTTACCAATTACTCAGACAGACACCAACACACTGGCAGCAGTCAAAACCCACACACTGGCAGTTTGACTTGACTTTTGTTTACCTTTTTTCGATGCGAAAGTATCTCTGTATCTATGATATCTCGCAGGTAGCTTTGAGTGGAAACTAGCTCCCGACTCCCGACTCCCGAAGGCGCACTACTTTGAACCCGGCTTCAGTTCCTCCAATCTCGGCAACATTTCGCCTAATGAAGGTAGAGATCAGCGAGAAACTGGACAGAGCTCGGGAAAAATGGGCGAAAATAAATACAAATATCGAATTCCACTCACAGCCACTCAGCCAGCAATGTTTGTTTACACTTCTTCCAGCTTATCACAGAAATTCGAGATCTTCGATTCACTTGTTTACTGTTGGGTCTTATTTACATTATGCGTGAAACAATAAATTGATGGGGAAATTGTGGACACCAAAAAAATATAGATTATATGTGAAGAGAAAAGTTTTGTTCTAGGTTAATATATATGTAATATTAAGGGATAATAATTATTTTAGACAAGTTTATTACTAGATAGTATATAAAACCGCTATAAAATAAGATTTTAAGCTTACGGAAATTATTATACTTACATAGATACCCTTAATAAATTCATAAGAATCTGGAAGAGTATTTCTTGAAATTCCTTATAAGCTTTTCACGTGATAAATACCAACACTTGATGTCGTAGCTAAAAAACGCATACCTACAAAGAAAAAATTATAAATTCTAACGAGATAAGATTTTAAGATTACGGAAATTATTATACTTACATAGATACCCTTAATAAATTCATAAGAATCTGGAAAAGTATTTCTTGAAATTCCTTATAAAAATATATTCAAATATTTTGGAAATAATTTACCTAGCTTTTCACGTAATAAATACCAACACTTGATATCGTAGCTAAAAAACTCATACCTACAAAGAACAAATTATAAATTCTAACGAGCCAAATAATTCTGGTTGCTCTTACTTTTCTAAAACATTTTTTTGTAATTTTTATTGACTCAAAAACCAGTTTTGAGAGTGGGTTAGCTAAGGGTTTGGGGCTTTACTTAGTGTTGCCAGGGGTGTGTGGCAAGGCTAAAGCAACCAAGAAAATGGGCAGCACTGAAAAATCAAAATTAATTCTTTTAAATTCTTGAAAAGAAGTTAAATGCTTCTAGAAAAATATGCTTTATAAATATATTTTAATTTAAACTTATAAATAGTACTCTACTTAATGAAAACTAATTGTAAATCAAGGTTTTTTAGATAAATTTAAACGTTTTCTTTTAACAATTTTACTTTGAAGTGGGCAGCACTGGCCCGCTCTCTCTCTCCCAGCGTTTCCTCTCTGTAGTTATGCTCACTTCCATTGCAGTCACGGTTTCAGATACTTTTGTATCTCGTTCCAGCTCAAGTGCCGCTTGCAGTGTTGTTGCCGCCGCTGCCGCTGCCGCCTCTAGTTTTGAGTCAAACAACATCCATCCATCCGTCCATCCATATTCATCCATTGAAACCATTCGCTGAGCGGCTTTCGCTGTGGAATGAGCTGCTTTCCGTTCGCTGTTCGAAGCATATCTAGCGTATCTCCGAGATACAAAACAAATTGAAGCGCTTAAATGCAGCTGTCGTCGCTGCGTTGCGTTGCGCGCGTGTTTCCGAATGGAAATTGTGGAATTATAACAATTATTTATCGTGTGTGCAAAGTGTGAAAGTGAAATAGCCGCCGCCGCCGCCGCCTCGAGAGCGACAACGCAATTAAATGAAAATCGTGCAGATACAATATCTGTATATCTTTGCATCTTCGTATCTCAACAAGTGAGACAAAAACAAAAGTCACTGAAGTGGAATGCGTCCTTGAGTTCGCCAGCTAAACACCTGTTTCTGGCCTAACAATATATAGAAAAGGATTGAAACCTTTTTCAAAATTAAATTATATATAAAAAATCCGAAAAAAATATCTGGTAAAATATAGAAAGAGAGCGAGAGAGTGTGCGGGCTTGAGATGAATAATTTCACAACCACAACAGCAGCCGCTCCTCCGACAACAGCCACAAAGGAATCGCTGCCCCGATCAGGACATGTTAATGAGGGTAAGCAAGCCATGGGTTAAGGCAAAGGCAACGCTCAGTCGGGCTTAAGGCAGCTCTCTGAGCTCGCAAATTGGTCGAACAATTTTGTACGCGGCATTGGATAATTGGAAATTGATTGGGTTCGAGTGGAGAAACATGGAACCGCATAGAAGTGATTAATTTGAGTTCTTTTCTCGAAATTCCTCTTGGACGTTTTCGTGCCCGCAATTTTGTGCTCTCAACAAATTGAAATTCCTTAAAAATAGTCCCTACCCTTGTGGTTTTTTATATATATATTATTTTTTATATAAAATTTAATTCTTGTTTGCTAAAGTAGTATCCATCTTTATACCTTCTTTTAAGTGAAATTCTCTAATCTTTATTAGCATTCAATTTTTCTTTAAAGAAATTTTTTAATCAATTAGATTCTATTGTTAAATGAAAGTATTTCCATCACTCTACCCTTTGTTTTAATTCCTTATTTTTAATAAATATCAATATCTTCCTAATAAATTCTTTTGTTTTACCAAGAATTAATAAATTCTTTAGTTCTCGGCTTAATTCTATTAAAAGAAAGCAGTTTATTAATGATGATAAATGTCATATAAATAGTTTCTTAGAACTTAAGTCCGGTTTCTGCTTGGCAAAAATTCTATACAGGCTTAAACTTAAACTTATCTATAGTAAAAGCTCATGGAAATATCAAATATTTCTCACTTGTTAAATTTTTAGATCTTTTCGTTTGAAGAATGCGAAAATTTAATCAGTAAGGGAAACCAAAATAAAGAAAATTTGTTAAATGTCTTAAATACATATGTTATCGCATTAAAAACTACAATTTAAACACGAAATATTTTTCTTTAAGCCTCTATTACTTGACTTATATTCCTTAAAGTGTATGCTCCTCCGATTTCTTTTCAAGAACTTATTCACCAACATATGTATATGTATTTCCTGAATTTCCTACACCTCTCCGATTCATTCATTCCACCGATCCGATATCTTTGAATGCCAACATCAGCCAAAACAAACATTGAAGTTCCTAGAACTTCTCATGTGTCCGTCGAGTTTGCCGCCTGCCTTGAAGTTCATATGAAAGCCACATTTTTATGTCGAGTCAGTAAAGAGATGTAAACAAACCCTCTGAGAGCATTCCCTCCTCAGCCAAGCAAGCTCTTATCGCTTACGAGTTTTGACCTTATGTAATACTATTACACTCCCGACATTTGCATAGGAAAATGTTGCAACATGAAAAGCTCATTCATTATCATTCAATGAATAAGGCTAATTAATTGAGATCCGTATATGATGATGACCAAGACGATGACAAAGAAATGACTGTTGTGCCATAGATACTATGTATCTTTTTTGCCGTATTCGCTGTTATGCTAATGAAAAAATTGCCCAAATGAAGAAAAAATAATAAACAGAAGAGACAGCAAAAACTTTCTCGACTGCTGCCAGAAGTTCCCTCTTGGTTTTTTTTTTCGGGCTGCTTCCGACTCGAATTTGGTTTTGAAAGTCTCCCAGAGACGATGAACAAAAACAAAAACAGAGAGTGGAACCGAGACTGAGGCAACCGCGCACAGACCAACGACCGAACTGGGAAGAAGAAATTTCAGTGTTCAGTTTTCAGTTTTCAGATGAAAAATAAACAAACGCCGAAGCTGGTATACATAGTTCGCTTTTGGAGCAATAATAGTGGCGGGAAAGCCGCCGCCGCCGCCGCAGAAAGGGAAAATATGGATCCACTTTGCTTCTCATTTTTGTTTCAGAGGTGCAAAAAATGATTGCCCCCTCGGGCACTTTCCATTTAATGATTACACAGCAAAAAATGCGAAAAATAACAATAGGTTGGCTTTATCACTAGATCTTAGGTAGATTGTTTAGTAAAAAGTATGCAAAGGGAAACGAGCCGAGTTTTGATTAATTTATAAATACAATTACACCTTTTACAATAATTGTGTTTTATAAACCTAAAAAAAATATGTATTTAAAGCAGAAAAGCAGTTTCTTACTCACATAATTGCCATTGTACTAAAATATAAAAAAGGTATAGAAATCTAATAATTAAAAAAATTTATAACTTTAAAAATTGTTATCAAAATACATTTTCATCCACACTTTCCAGCTGTTTCTTAGAAAACTTATAATAATATTTAATATCTTTGAAATTTATAATAATGTAAAAGAATATTAAAGTTAAGCAGAGACCTATTTCAAAAGTTCTTACAAGACTCCCCTCAGTTTTTAACCGATAATCACTGATATTTCCCTTGGTGCACAGCACATGCATAAAGGCTGTGTGCCTCTCCCACTCGTATCTTCAAGATACTGCTGCGCGTGCAGCAGGCAGGCAACAGCTGACGCTTTGCCGGATTTGGCCGAAGGGGGATTTAGCAGCCGCTTCATTTGCGCCCAAGCACGCATGACAAAAGACCAAAAGACCCCCTCGGTTTCAGTTTTGAAATAGCCACCATTCCAACTCCATCTCCATCTCCATCTCCGCTCCAAACTCACTCAACTGCTGGCCTCTTTTTTCTCTGCTTTTATTTTTTTTCTTTTTCGCCAGTGACTGACAAGTGAAGGGGGTTTTGTGGGGCCAAAAGCTGCAACGGCCACAGAAACAGAAACAGCGGCAGTTGCATGACGGGCCGCCGCCTGAATGCAGTTTATTTCTTTGGCATTTTTATACCCTTGCAGAGGGTATTATAATTTTTTCTAAAAGTGTGCAAGATGTCGAAGCTGTAAGAGAAATAAGTTCTTGAAAGGCATCTGCGTTGCTCTGCCAACTACTCTCTCAGGTATTATTAAATACATATAAGAAAGTGTATCCGATCTACAGCTAAACGAAGGCAGCTTTCCTCGCTTCAATTTTTATTTTTCTGCATGCCTGGGATGATTCACTTGCCAGGTCCATGATGACAGGATGTGCCAGTGCCTGCTCCTCCTGCTCCTCCTTCTTCTCCACTTGGATTTCTATGGGGATATATAGCACTTAAAGGAAAACTCGGAGCCCACTCCACTCCACTCCATCCACATTGCTGAAACACTTTCCTTAGGCCGCCTTTGTCCCGTCTTGCGGTGGCCTACAAAACAACTTTTCAAGATGCCCGAATAATGGGGATCTCCAGACCAGGGAGTTGAGCTCAGCTGCTGGCTGGGTGTTAAGCAAATGCTGGTCCGAATAAACAGCCAAGTTGTGTGCAGAAAAGTGCACTTACATTTAGCCAAACCAAAGAACTCTCGAGCAGACCATGCACTTAATTGACACTCGACCCAATTGCTAGTAGTTCGAAATAAAAACGGAGAACTCAATTAAACTAATTAATACTCAGAGCAGGCATGTAGAAACTATCCAGGGTTCTCCTGATATAAAAATTATAAAAAAATAGACTCCAACTTGATGGAATGCGTTTTAAACTATATGCGGAAGATAAGGGTTGCTACATTTAAGTGAATCATTTGTCTATAAAAATAATAGAATCAAACAAGACTGCAAAATGGTAATTAAGAGAAAAACAAAATAAAATAAAAATTTAAATTTAAAAATATGCCTTCTAGAGCTGGAAGAGCATCGAACTGCTATGTGAACTGTTGCAACAGGAGCAGGATATTACTCTGGTCGCCAAAAAAGTAAAAAGAAAAATAAAAAAAGTATATATTAAAATATAATCCTCAGAAGCATGAAGATGGTCCTTAAAGCTCCATAACTGCAAAACCGGAAGAAAGTTAAGTGTGTCTGGAGATCAGGATTTATTAAAGTAAAAATAAAAACAAAATTAAAGAATAAATACGAGAATCTTTGCCGAAAAGGATTTCCTAGGAACAGACTTCAAGGCAAAGCTATCCCAGGACAACGTCCCTAGGCTCAAGCTAAAGAAAAGCTATATAAAAAAGCAATAAAATAAAATAAAAAAGAAAGCAAGGAGTTCAAAATAAAGTGACGTTTTCGGCCCGAAGGCAGCTAGCTGACTGAAAAATAAATATGCCTTATAGAGCTGGAAGAGCATCGAGCTGCTATGTGAACTGTTGCAACAGGAGCAGGATATTACTCAGGTCGCCAAAAAAGTACTAAGAAAAATAAAAAAAATTATAAAAAAATAATCGCCTGAAGTTTTTCCCAAACCGGAAGACAGCCAAGTGTGTCTGAAGATCAAGAATTATCAAAACTAAAATAAAAACAAAATTAAAAAATAAATACGAGAATCTTTGCCGAAAAGGATTTCCTAGGAACAGACTTCAAGGCAAAGCTATCCCAGGACAACGTCCCTAGGCTCAAGCTAAAAAAAACTATATAAAAAGCAATAAAATAAAATAAAAAAGAAAGAAAGGAGTTCAAAATAAAGTGATGTTTTCAGCCCGAAGGCAACTAACTGACTGAAAAATAAATATGCTTTCTAGAGCTGGGAAAACATCGAGCTTCCGATGCTTAGACATGCAACTATGGTTATATCGATAAGCATTCAGCAGGCATTGCCAACACAGTTAAAATTAACAGTTCTTACAGCAGGCATTGCCAACTTAGATTTTGTATTTCAAAAGTAACAGCTTTTTAAATTTGATTTTAATTAAATTTAATTTTTTTCTTATAGGAAAAAGACTACTTGTAAAGTTTCATTCAGAATGCTTAAAATCTGAAATCAAGACAAACCTCTTATTGAAATTATAATACCTTCTGCTGGGGGTAAAAGACTTTATTCTTTTTTTATTAGTGCAAGATGGATACAAGACCCTGCGCTGATGGGGCGTCCATGGCTAAGGTCAATGTAAGGCTGGCTAAATATACAGCTGCCGCGTGTGTGTATCCGTGGCCGCAGTATCCGTATCTGTATCTGTCAGATGCAACATTCAAATAGTCGGCATTGCGGGCCACATTTCTCGTTCGGTGGCAGCGGCAGCGGCAGTGGCAGTGGCATGTTCAACAACCTTGAGTCAGGTTTTTCCACTTTCGGCGCCGCTGCTTGCTGCTTGTTGCAACTGCAAGTCGTCAACACAGCGTCAACAGCATTTTTTCTCCCCAGGAAAAACAGGCACTCACACATGCCTTGCAGTATTTTCCAGCCAGCTCATAAATTTTCCCGTCAAACTGCTTTCTAATTTTGGCTTTCCATCGTATGGAATTTTATGTTTTTTATGCATAATTACGAGTAGGTATTACCATTCGGGTTGTGTAACTCTTCACGCGATCGGAGGAGCGCCGCGCCATTCATGCGTGGTCGAAAGCCAACCTGAACTTGGAGAAATGTGGCAGAAGAAATGCCAAAGTAAAATGCGGGGAAGCCCTGCAAAAGCCCTGCAGAAAGGGCAGACATGGGGCCCGCAGACTTGGCGCTGTGAACTGGAAATCGACGTTGGCCCAGCAAGGTTAATTGAAAGTGGCAGGCGAAAATTGTTAAGGTTGCCAACCGAAAACCGTTTTGGCCAAATTAAAGGGGGCAAGCAGCTAAACAATTGTTGCTAAACATCGGCAATTAGGGGCACAATTTAAAAGAGAGTTCGATGAGGGGAGAACAAGCGATCAATTGTAGCTTGAAAATAATATTTTTGACAAATTTTTTACCATTTACTTCAATTTAATAACTAAGCCCCTATATGGTAAAAGATTTATAAAATTATATCACAAAAACCTATAAAGACAATAAATAGATGTAAATTATTTTAATAATCATTAAATACTTTAAATTACTTTGTCTGATCGCATGTTAATTTTTAATTCACAAATAATTTTTACGAACCAATGAGACTTTGATGCGCCTAATTTCCCTTCCCAGAATCTTTAAAAAGCTTGTAAGAATTGCTTAAGCGAATTCCCCAAAATCAGCAAGTGCCCATCCACCTTCGCTGAGCTAATTTCCTCCGAAACCTCCGCGCACCTGCACTCTCTTTTGGCTTAACAAGAATTCGGCAGAAACCTTAAGCTTGTGAATCATGCGCCCTCGCTGACTGACTTGCTAACCCGTTCTTGCTTCGCTCTTTTATTTATTTTTTTATTTTGTTGGTCAAGTCAATAAAATGCTTTTTCGTGTGTGACCCACATTGCACTCCACCCAAATTTATTTTCGGCTGCAAAGGTTAACAGTTCTGTGTGTTTTTCGGCCAAAAACCCGTTCGTAATAAATCAGCTGTCACAGGAAATCGAAAAGAATTTCAAGTCAAATTTGTCGTGTGACTCTGCGAATTCAAGTGACACGGCAATAACTTTTCTAGTCTCATGCACAATTTTTATGCCTCGGCCATTTCCTTTGCGTCTAGGAAAAAAAAAACGAAACATTATTTAACGGCCACCGTATGGAGCGTACTGTAAGTCAATTCCAGCACAGGTTTTTCTTTGTTTTCCTTGTTTTTTTTTTTCTGTATAATTTGTTTTCGTATTTTTGCCCCGTTGCCCGTTGTGCATAATAAAAAGCCGCGCTTGCCTGGGGAATTATAAAGCAAAAGCGCAGAGACGTAAGAATGGCAAGAAAAAATCATATACAACATATTTATATAGCACCGGCACTTCACCGAGACTTTGTAAGTAATATGCTGAAAGCACAAAATAAGGCAAGAAACTTAAGGTTATGACTTTTGGAACTAAACGTACTGTGTACCCTTTCCCAATTCATTTAAAATATGTTTAAAAAAATATGTTAATATTTCCCTGAAATAAAAGAACAAAGAAAGATAAGTTGCGCTGTATATTATAATTTTTTATTTTGTATCTGGTTTAGACAGAATGCATTTTAGATATGCGGCGAAGAGTTTCTATATTTGAGTGAATCAATTCTCTACAAAAAATAACGAGAGCCAATTCAGGAACACAAGGCGCTTTTTTCCAGCGAATATCAGAGCCAGGCTCTAAGGATAAGATTTGAAATAAAAAAAAATAATGGCCATTAAAAAAATTAATGTTACGAATGAAATCATATCAGAGTCGATTTTTAAAAGAAAACCAAAACAAAAAAGAAACGCATGGAGAACAATAAGTTGTCGAAGAAAGGCCCGAGTTGAAAGCTTAAAGCCAGAATAAAATAAAATACAAAATAATAGAAAGCAAGGAGTTAACTAAATAAAAGAAATATGTTTTCTAGAGCAAAGCATAGAGCTTTAATATCAAATAAATATGTGTCCATATTCAATAAACCATGATGAAATAACATGTTCTTTCTTCATGCAATGCACCAATATTACTCTGGTCGCCAAAAAAGTATACAATAAATAAATAAATAAATAAATAATAAAATACAAAATAATACAATAAATAAAAAGAAAGCAAGGAGTTAAAAATAAAGTGATGTTTTCAGCCCGAAGGCAGCTAACTGAATGAAAAATAAATATGATTTCTAGGGCTGGGAAAACATCGAGCCTCCGATGTTTATACATGCAACTTTGCTTATATCGATAAGCATCCAGCAGGCATTGCCAACATAGCTTTAAAAGTAACAGCTCTTTCATAAGGCAATGTTAACTGAGATTTTTATTTGAAGAGAAACAAAATGGCTACCAAACTTCGGCTAAATTCTACTATATATACTATTCGTTATACTATTTTATTCTATATAACTTTTTTTCTGGCTTACCAACTTAATCTACAAAAAAATGATGCCAAGTCATCAAGATCATATTAAGATTGCCATCGTATCTGACCATATATACACGGACTTTCTTGTATAAATCACAGCAGGCAAATGTCTTGAATTACCGCACTCTTCTAGGGTATAAACATAGTGTTGCCGCAGCGGAAGAGAAGGGGTATTTGGGGGGGTATGCAACCTGAGCTGAGCAATCAGGCCGAACCACTCAACAAACTCAACGAAAACCGAACGGCGAACGGCGCAGAGCGAACCAAGAAAAAAGTGCGACTAGGCAAAAAATATGAGTGTGCTTTGTGTTTTAGTTTATGCAGCGGCACAAAATATAGTTTTTTTCTATCCGGCATGCCCGTGCATATATGCAGAATCCTCTTAGCTATGTACACTAACAGTGTCTGTGTGCAGTCAGAAATCAGAAGCAACTAAATTGATTATGTTTGCCAGTTCGACGCCCCAGCAGCAGCTCCGTTCTTGCCACTCCCGACTTGCCACTGCAATTTCATTTTGAAAATTGCACTTAATTAAGTGAAATCGCCTCTAAGTGCATTAACAGAGGGAGAGAGGTCCCTGACCCATAATAATTCAGTTTCAGCGCGGAGAGCTCTCTAATTGCAGCAGGAAATCTATGGTCAGAGTTCAGCTAACAGCTAATTGCCATCTGACAACTGTCAAGTCAAAGAACCTTTAAATGAGCGCATAGATAAGGAAATTATGTTAATGGGGGAACTTTAAGAAGGAAACAGTGATAAGTCATGGGTAATAGTGATTAAAATAATGTTCAAGAGTGATAAGGAGCTTTAGGAAAAATTAAGCTACTTGGCAATTATTTATTATGATGATAATTAAGACCATCAAACAAAATATAGTTTCATATTTAAGCGCAGGTAATTATTTAAAACTCCTAATAATAAACATACTTCTACTTTTCTCGAGCAACCAATTAGTCAAAACTTTCCCTAAGCACCCCTGTCATTGTCAATCACAAACCACTTTCATATCTACCTAGATACCTAGATATGAACTATCAATTCCGATAACAAGACTCACTTGAGCCTCCTCGGGCCACGCTTCCACTTCCACTTTCCAGTGACAGTGACTGAGAGACGGAGCTGCTCCGCTGACTCCCCAAACTAAATGAAATGATAAATGACAGCAACTGAGACTAGAATGCCACAGACGATTCCAATTGCTGAGATCGTGCATTTGAAACACTGGAAGAAAATGGGGGAAAATTAAATGAATTAAAAACTATAAAAAAAATTTCATGGCTAATAATTTGCTAATAAAATAGAACTCATCTAAATGTTTCCGCCGAATTTGGTAGCTCCAGCTTTTAATATTGGGAAGAATATCTTGGCAGAATATTTGGCTTATACGGACAAACGGACAAACGGACATGGCTATATCGATGGTTCTGTTGACACTGATATTGAATAAAAGATATAGTTGAGCATTTGTCACAATGTCTTACGATTAAACAGAGTCTTAACGTGCGATTCCATATTATTTTTAAGCTGACTTTATTGCTACATTTTATGCTTCTTACTGGGTTCTTACCAACCGTTTTTCTGCGTGTAAACGCATGGGCACACGCACCAGTTGGAATCACAAAAAGCAAGCAAGGGAAGCAACAAAAAACATATAAATAACCCGAAGCGAAGCCCCAAATGAAATTCTACAACTCACACAATTAAGAGGAAATATTTAGTTACCACGCTTTCGCTTATCAGCGAGTTGGATCGCTCTATGCTCAGTTAAATCGATCAAAATGGGGCTCCAACTCAGACTCCAACTCCAACTCCTCCTCGGGGATTACATCTTCAATGGAATTCCTTTGTCCAAAACCCGGTTCTGTCCCCAATCCCTCGACCCGAACGTGACTCATCATCATCGTCGTCGATGGGGGCATCAAGTGGAGCAAAACAGATTTTAATGATCTTGCGGGGCTTCATTAGAGATTCGAGAGTGGTAATCGGAGAAGGTTCAGGCATTAAATATCACTTGTCATTAGATACTCTCACCGTAATTATTACCTGGCCATAAAATGTGATTCCAGCTACTCACAGATTTATTTAATACGCTTTTTCCATTGCTTCCGCATTGCAGTGTGCAAGGAGTGGCTCGTGCGTGAGGATGGCGCTTTGGCCTACAAGCTCCAGTCCCAGGAGAGTGAGTATTGAGTAGAATGGAGAAGAAAGGGAAAAGAGTTAATAATACAATTTGATTTTCTCTTCAGTTAATGACTTCTACAAGGGAAATCGGTACAGAAATGCGGTGGTCCGCGAGGATTTTCCCACCGCCCTGCATGAGCAGATCAAGGAGAAGGAGCAGGCCCAGCGACGAGTGGATGCTTACAGGAGGCGCCTGACGGAGCAGTGAGTTGGAATAAACTTAACGTTTAAACTGAGAAAATATATAACAATTTTCTTAATTAATTATTGATTTTCAAGTTAAGTAAAAATCAAAAACAATCAAGTTTTAATTCAAAGTTTTAGTTAGCAGAGCTCAAATTGTTTTTATTTATTTAACTTTTTCATTTCCTACAATTTTTTTCTGATAAATACTAATCAGTTTTAGCCCTAAAAACATTTGTGAACTCTAATGATTGTCAAAAAGTGTGCTTTTGTTCTCTCCATAATGTAGTTGATGCATTTTTTTGGCAGAGTCATGCTTCTGCTCCTTAGCACCTTTTCAATAGAAACTAATCACTATAATATCGCCACAGGGAGGAGCATGACAAGCGAGTGGCCAAAGAAATAGCTGACAAGCTGGAGCGCGATCTCCAGGAGCAGCAGCAGAAGGAGCTGCAGCAGAGCGAGCTAATAGCCAAGCAAATGCAGGTGAGTGCCTATTTTCTTTCAAGTCAATATACGCCCTAAGCCGTTCCATTTAATTACAGGAAATCTATGTAAATCTGCCACCTGTGCCGCCGCCAGCCACACGCGACAAGAGCCGTCCGCCGCCCCGTCCCGCCAAAGCAAGTATACACCAGCAGCAGCAGCAGCAGCAGCCAAGCACCTCGCAGCAGGCCAGATACCACCACAGTCACAGTCACAGTCAGCAGCAGCTGCAGCAGCAACACTTCTCACAAACAGACAACTATGTAGGATTATCGCTAATACCAAATATCGTAGACCTGCCAGCGACAGCAGCCACAAGCACCAGCACCAGCACTCCCAGTAGAAATGCACAGTCCCACAATCAGGTGTTGGTGAGTGATGTTTTAGCCTCATCATGCCAGCAACAGCAAAAGCACAGATCATAAATTGGTCCATTTTATTCTTTATCTGTATAAAAACAAGTTGTTCATACAATTCTCGCTCTGAAATATACTGTCCAGCCTGCCCATCGCACCAGTGCGGTAATTGTATTTCTGTGGCTAAGTCTCACCCTTTTCCGCTCTTCAGACGTACTCAATTCCTTCAAACTTGAGTACAGACGTACTCAATTAGAGATAATTCAAGAATATTTGTAATAAATTTTGGTCTGAGTAGGTTGTAAACTTTGTACTAGGAATTTCAAAAAAATCCGTACTTAAAATAAGAATAGTACAAATTTGAGTACGCGGATTCTCAATTTCCGAACTCCATACTTCTCTCTGTGTAGGCTTTTTTAAAATTAAATAGCTTTTTTTTATTTATAGCTATTTTTTTACTATGCTATGCTTATGATATTTAGTTATTTTGGTGTATTTCTTTCACACACAAATGCAATTCTAACAAGTCAATGCAATGTCTGGGCACCCCTGCTTAAAATATCGTTTTGATCTTAATTAATGTAGGATTTGCCAAAATTTAAATGATAAAGTAGAAATTTGGTATTATAAAATATCAATATATTAATTATTCATATAAATTATAATATGTCATAATGTTCCTTTAATGGAACAAGCAAAATTTCGGCTCTCATATCATTGTAATATGCTTTTTAAAAGATAAAATCATTTTTTTTCGTATTATTATGATATTTTATCAAATTTGTATTCTATTCCCCTGAAATAACTCAATTTCGGGCCACACATCATGTAAATATTCCTTTCTGTGCACTCACATCGTCACGTTCGTCATCAGGCACAGCAGCAGCAACAGCAGCAGCAACAACATCCATCATCATCGCCGGCACGTCGACCTGCTGGAACACACTCCACAACTCCATCATCAGCTAGCACACCTAACACCATCCCGCACATCAACACACACAACGGGGCTGGCATCGACGAGGTGGTGGACTATGCCGATGTTGCTGACAGCATACGCGACTACAACATTGCTGTTGTTCCGCCAGCAGCAGCAGCAACATCGGCTAGCGTCGTCGATGCAGCTGCCATGACATTGTCGTCGTCATCACTCCAGAAACAGCGCTCTCCCTCCCATGAAAATCTCCTAAGAACCGAACCAAAATTTCAGAAGCTGTCACCGGAGAAATACGATCAGCTGGTGGGGAATTTCGGGTTGGGTGCGATAACAGGATCGGAATCGGCCAAGGCAGTGGAGCGACATATGCAGCAGCATGCCGATGACATCGAGCTCTATGTGGATCCCTGCGACTATGCCAGCCTAAGGGAGATCGGGCTGCCGATGGAGGAGATCCAGGAAATGAGCAAGAAGCTCAAGCAGGAGCAGAAAGATGCGGTGAATATCCAAATACCTTTAATTTGAGAAACATATAGACTCAGATAGTGCCTGGGAGTGAGAGGACCTCGGGTGCCTAGCCTGAGCAGCTCTGCTTTTCGGCTAGAAATGTTTACTTATATTTTTTGGTGTCTTCTTGCAGTTACTGGCTCGAAGATTGCAGGCCATTGAGTCCAAGGACTGTGTCCGCCAGGAGCACAGGGATCGCATGCTGGCCATTGAGGCCCAGGACAAGGAACTGGCCAAAATGCTGCAGGACAGGGTACGGAAAACCTAAAAGGTAATCACAAAGAGACCGCTCTTTATAAAGAAGCTTAACTTCCAGGAGAAAGCCAAAGCGAAGCGGGCCAAGGAGAAAGCTCGGCTGCGAAAATCGCAGCAGAAGGAGGCCGCCGCCGCTACTGCCAATGGAAATGGAAATGGAAGTCTGCTCTGTGGCACCAGCTCCCACTGTGGTCCACTGATGGCATTGCCTCAGGACTGCCTTTCCAATCACTCGCAGGCGGACATCGATGTGGAGGCCTACTCGAACCCGATCGATGTGCTCAACAATAGTCGCGAGCAGAGGACCCACAATGGACCTTTGACCAATGGTAGTCTGACCCGAGATGGAGGATCCAATCATAGCTCCATGCAGAGGAAGCAGCAGCAGCAGCTGGCACCGGTAAGGGGAGAAGATGACATCTACACACTGCCAGTGGACAGCTGCCGGCCGGGACAGAGGCCAGTCTCGTTGCACGTGGCAGCGGAGGCGGTGCAGCAGCTGCAAGCCCACAATTCCATGACAAGGTGGGTTTAAGATACAGAAAAATATAAAATATGTAATATTCCCCAAAACCAACCACAGATCGGAGCACTATGGTTCCGAGGCCGGTTCCCACGACAGCTCCCATCACAGTGGCCAGGACATATCGCCGCACATGAAGTACTCCAAGTCCGGCGGCAATTTTGGTATATATGTATTTAAAACCGATCCTGGAAATGCCACGCTATATACTAATATCCTTATATCCCTTTTTGCGCAGATCAAAGTGCCAGCCCCACGCCGCCTTACATGCCAATTCAGGGTACGCGACGATCAAATTCAAGTGAAGATCGTAAGAAGAAGTCCAAGGACAACAAGTGCACGCATCAGTGAGGAAGCCTAATCAAACAGCCAATATACAGCCCAATCCAATCTTTAAATATATAGTACATACATATATATATTTTGTACTCTCTCTTTTGACAATGAAATTGTTCATACTTTCATCGATTTATTCACAAAACTTTCTCTTACCCATGGTATCTCCAAAACTTAGTTGTAGTTTATAGCTTAGATTCATCCAAAATCATGTATAGTTTATTGTGGTTTACAATAAAGAATTGATCGTAAGAAAAATATATTAAGCTTGGTTATTTATATTAAAAAGGAATTATGGTTGGTGTTCTTAATTTCGTTGTTATATCTAATTAAACTAAGAAAAATCTAACATTTTCACAATGAAATGTAAATTTATACCAATATAAAATAGGTATAAACATTAAATTCAAAGGGATCTGAAGTACAAACATTAAAAAAAAACCAATAGTGCTGCAGGGTGATAAACAGCACACTACACCGCTCCACGGTGGCAGTCAACATCTTTAACTTAAATAACTTAGAGTCTTGTCTCATTTATACGAGGTGTGTTCAAAAAGTTTCGCGAATTTTGAGTTTTTTCAAAAAATATTTATTCATTCATGAATATCTATTTTGTCCCCTTCAAAGTAATCCCCATGAGATATTATACACTTGTGCCAACGGTTTTTTCAATCTTCGAAGCACTTCAAAAAATCATTTTCTTTTTATCTTATTCAGCTCCTCCTTCGATGCCGTCTTTATCTCGTCAAGCGTAGCGTAACTTCATCCTTTCATAGACCTCTTCAGTTTAGGGAACAAGAAAAAGTCACAGGGGGCCAGATCTGGGGAATTCGCTGGCTGCGGCATCATTAGTGTGTTGTTTTTGGCCAAAAAAGCCAAAAAATTTTGATACAGGTTATTTGATTAATTTTATTTGAATAGGTAAAAATCGAAGACGAACCAAAACACGTGCAAGCAAAGCAGCTGTCAACAATTAAGTGAACATTCAAAATGGCCGAGCTTGTCGGCATAAGTCAGAGACATGAGCACCAACATAACGCCACAAAAAAATCGAAATTCATATATACGTAACCCGCGATAATTCACAATTCGCGATACTTTTTGAACACACCTCGCATACTTCATTTTACACATTCATCATTAGTTTGTTAATTGAAAGAATTCATCAAATCTAAACTTTTAAAACATTTTAACATAAGTAATAAAGTAATTTTATACATTTTTCCTTAGATATACGGCTTAAAAATAAATAGTAGACCAATAGATAGCCTCAGGCCGACTCGAACCCACGACTTGATGTTTAAGAGACACATCTAAGGCGGTGGTAGATATATTTTAGATCTGCACAAAAAAAATCTTTAATTCTTAAAATAATGCTTAGGTTTTACAAAGGTATTAAGGTTCATTATCATTTAAAATGGACCTGTCCAGCTGTCAAAATAACAAAGAAATAAACAAATATAGATGTATCGAAGCACTTCTTCTTTGTAATTCCGATGCATAAAAGTCTTTACTGCAAATCCAAAACGGAAGACATGGAGTCATCAATCGTAATCCAAATAACCAGAACGACTGGCATTTTCTGTTAAAGAAACTTGAAAGTCATTCAATAAATAGTATTCATTGCGGAATCCCAACCTTTACCTTCTCGAAGTGGTATCTTAACCCAATAGAGTACTTGCCCAGTTGCAGCTCTTGACTTTGCCTTGGTCTTTTTATCTTTACTTTTTTGCTAACATCAGCAAGTTTGCGTCCAATACCGGAGATCAAAACTTGTGAAACTGGTATTAAAAGTCACAAGTTAGGGTCTCAGGGAATCAGCCATACAAACATTTGCACATGTCACTAACAATGCCAATATATTTACATATATAGTCGGGAGTCTTGGCTCTCGGATCACTTAAATTTTCACAATTTTCTGGCTGTGATTTGGGTGTATTTTTGGTAGTTAAATTGCGGCTTATAGTCAAGCAAAGAAAGCTAGCACATTGTATAGTATGATTTGTAGTTACTACTATACAACCTACTACCTCAATTTGCCAGAGAGAAAAAGGTCCTAGGTTTAGTCCCTTTTGCTGGGTGGAGTTTTGGTAGTTAAAGGATTTTTTTCGGGTTGGCGTTTATTTTCGTTTTTGGTTAAACAAATATGTTTGGCAAACAAGAAGAATAATAATGGGGGAAAAATCATACAAATAATAGTTAGTTATAGTTGAAAAAAATTACGATACGTGATGCAAATAAAAATTATTGTATTTAATTTTGTAATTATTTATGATGCAAATAAAAACGTTTATAAGATGGTGGTTTATTTATTTTTTACCATTACTGGTTAGATTAATGATTATTTGATTTTTATTAAGTATTATTATATTATTTGGATTTTTAAAGAGCTTTTAAATATATATTTAATGAAATATATCTTTCAGTTATTTTTTTTTTATAATAACTGATTTATTTTTGTTATTAAAAAATCACCAGTCGGTTGTATTTAATTTAATAAATATTATTTTTATAAAAGTCACTGTAATTTCTTCATTGGTTTTTACTGTTTTTCTGGATTCTTGATTTAACAAGAAATCAACTCTTTGGTGAGTTATTTGGTTTATTATGATTACCGTTTTAGTTCTTATTTTATTTATGAATTTTCCTCCATTATTATTGTGCTTTCAAATTTGTCATCTTTGATTTTGTTGCCAAAAACCAGTTGTTTGCATTGACAGACTCCCATAATGCCGGTCTTGTAACAGATATAAAACAGCACAAGTTCGGATTTACGGGTTTCTGTTAATGGTCCATATGTAAGTATGCACCATTTCTCTTGTGTTGGATTAGGAGTCGTTTTGAAATTGCATTCGTCTCGGGGAAGTAAAAAGCAACCCCATCATAGAGGAAGAGAAAAACGTGTTTAATCAATTTCCGTGAAGTTGTGAAATTCCAGCAGGACAAGAGATGTGACTTCTGTGCTCCTCTGAGTCATCTCTGTAATAGTTTGATAATGTATTCCAATTTCCATTTTATTTGGATTTATATTTACGATTTGATGTTCTTTTCAATTTGAGCTTAAGGGATTTTATCTGTAAGATAAAAGAAAAACTATATTAGCAAGATACTCTCTAGGTTCATTATTATTTATAGAAAAGGAATTCATTGATAGGTTGATACCTTCTATATATTTACGATTAATTGTTGTTTAACCAAGAGGCCAAGTTAGCAATTTTGAGGTCTGTAAAAAAGAGAAGAAAAACATTAAGGTTTAATATGGTTTATTACATTTTTCTAAATTAATATATTGCAAGAGGAACCCTTATAATCTCAGTACTAAATAATGTATGATTCACTATAATACTTAATCTGGGAGGGACAAAGGAAATCCCCTGGCTTTTCTGAGGTTCCATGGTTTCTTTGTAATATTTTTTACATAAAATATATAATAGATTTAAAATAAATAAAATGAAATATTGATTCTATGAATTTTGGCTTAATCCTCAATTGGTTAGGTTTTTTTGTTTAATAAACAGAAAACATGTACATGAAGGTATTTCTATAATTTCGTTACTTTATGAAAAATTTCTCTGTTTATTTTCCTTTTCAATGGGCTCAATCCTTAATTATTTTAATCTATTAATGCAGAGACTGTTTGTATATTTCCGCTTACTCTTCTTGACTTGGTATAATCCTTGATTGCTTTTATATCCAATATGTATAGTAATGTTTTTAATAAAGTTTTAAGCCTTTTTAAAACTGTAAAATCAAATCCACAAATTAATTTATCTAGAAATGTTCGTATTGCTTTTCCCATTATTTGCTTGCTTTTCTTTGCACAAAATGCAATATGAATCCTCAAAAATCCTCGTTTGATTTGTTTTCCATTCAATAGTTTGATTTATTAAACATTCCTGTGTTTCCATTTAGTATTTTCTGCTCTTTGTGAAGCAATACCACTTGCCTTTGGCCAAATCCTCAATTGATTTGTTTAGAAATGTTTTTTATTAAATATTTGATTACATTTTACAAGCACACACAACGCACACTACAATCACGTTTATGGACCGCGCTCCTCCGCGGCTCTTTTGTGGCCAGAGACAATTCCACTTGACTTGGCCTAATCCTCGATAGATTCTCCTCTGCCTCCGGCCACGTAAGCCGATCGCCGCTGCAGTTCAATTCGAATTCAATTTGCAACAAAGGAAAGCCAGAGCGATGGAAAAATTGCATTACATATTCATCTTCTTTTCTCGTTTTTTATGCACCAAGGTGAAGGAGGAAATCACCGAAAAATAAAAGAGTAGTTAGACACGAGAAGCATATAGACTTGCAGTACATATACATAAACCATAAACATACATATATAGGCAGATGTATGTAAGGAAGCGTTGCTGCAGCTGAAGCTCAGAAGCGAAACTGAGGCTGAAGCTGAAGCTGAACCTGAAGCTATGGCCAAAGCTAGCTCCGATGAGCGGCAGAGGCGACAGAGCAGAGCAGAGCGGCGCGGCGACTGCGGCTGTATCTATCGAGTGTTTTGGCTATATGTGTGCTGAGTTCGGTTCCCATGTTGCAGCATGCTATATGTATGGTATATGGTGGTACTGGTAATGGCACTGCCACCAGTACTGCTGCGTCTTCACCCATTGGTGCTGGCTTTGCCACATGTTTTTGCAGCTAAAAGGAAGGAGCTGCCAGCCTTTCGCTCGTCCGCTCGGTGGTAGCTCTTTCTGTGGCCAGACAGCCATCGTCGTCGTCTGGAGCGCAGCAGTTCGTTGGCTGTACCTATTTTCGCGTATTCCGGCCAGGACCTGCCTCAACAACAGACAGACGCTGCCGCTGCCGCCGCCGCCGTCGCCGTCACTCACACACACACACTGACGCGCAGCGAGAGCGGGTTTCCTTCCTACAATAAAAACCGGTAACACAGCGCTGCAAATTTTTGCATTCTTTTTTCCTTTGCTTTATTTTTGTTTTTTGTACTTTCGCAAACCCCGTTCTGTTTCTCTTCGATAATTCTCTTTGGCTTTCGTGGAGTCCTCTCTTTTTGTTTACTTTCTCAGCTTGATAGAAATTCTGTTTCACTGAACAAAAAAAAAGACATTATATATAATTTAAAAAAATAATTTCAATAAAAATGTGTACCGATATGAAAAATATATATGATATAAGTAAATTTATATCACATCGTTTCGTGTATATTAATATAGTCTGTTTAAAAATGGTTGGTCTCCAAATTTCAAGCTAAGAGCCTGACATAAAGCCACACTTAAAATCCTTAAGCCAGGCAGAATTGGAAAGCCTGCCGGGTCGAAGGGGTGTATGTTTTGTTGTCGTAATCCTAAGGCATCTTGGTTTTAATCTAAAGATATATACGTTTTGTTGTCTTAGTCCTAGGCAAACTACTTGAGTAACTCGCAATGTGTGCAAAATATCACCCATACGACACGTAAATAATTTCTTTTCTGTTTTCCTTCTCAACTTAAGGTAAATTTAAAAATTTAACTTTATAAATATCATTCAAACGACACATGTATTTTATTTGTTGTGCTGCAATTTCATTAAAACTTCATTATTTATGAGGAACGTTGCGTATACGCCGCGTGGCCCTTGGTCCTGGCTCATTAATCACAGAAAAATATATGTATATTTTCATTTCTGTCCAGTCGGCAGGATGCAATCATCTGGAAACTGTTTGCTTTTCCTTCACTCCTTGCCAGCGCGCCTTGTCAAATGGCATTTTTGCCATTAATTTTCATTTATCGCTGGCAGCAGGAATTGAATTAAAACTGCGACGTTTCAATGGTAATTTGCAGTGATTGGTTGAATATATTAAAAGGAAACTAAGGGGGCATTTATTTTTGTTAGTAAATAAAACCAATTAAATATTCAGGAAATGCAAATATATATAGGGGCCTAATATTTTTAATTAATTGCTAATATTACAGGCCTTTCAAAAAGAAAAATAAACAAATACAAGTTTTAACGTTAAAAAGAAATATCAGAAATATCCTCAATTAATTTCCCATTCTTTTGGTCAATTGATTTCCCTGCCTTGCTTAATTGCTGAAATGCATTTTGTGTCATTAAACAATTTTCCGATTAATGACAACTTGAACCTTGGCAAAAAAAAAAACCAAGGCCAAATCACAAACACACATGCAGTCAAAGCCAATGCCACACACAGACGAGCACAGATGGGCACCTACACACATGCAAGGGCACCTACGAGTGGCAGATTGCACAAAATTATGCAATAGACGGCACTCTTTGGCTCTTCTAACTCTTACATCGCACTCTTCAAAGAGAGAGAGCTGAGAGCTCGTGACTTTTGTTGATTCTCACTCAATGCCATTGCCATGGGAGCGAAGATAAGAGCGGGGCGGCAAGTGGAGTGGAGAAGAGAGAGAAACGGAGTCAACAACATCCAACCAATTCAATTAGACGCTGCTTGGCCTTCGCTGGCTGTTCCACTCTACTCCTTCTGTGCCTCCCCTCTCTGGCACTCTGGCACCCCACTCGCTTCCCGTTTCGTGCCACAGACAACAACAAAATGTGGAGTTGCGCCGCGCGGCCGGTGGCAGTGGCAACCCTATTGCAGATGGGAGAGTTTGGCGAGTGCCAGAGTTGCAGAGTTGATTAACCTTTGGGCGTTCTGTTTTGCAACTTCATTCGTGGAGCTGCTCCGATTTAAATGGAGTTGGTGTTGGTAGCGATAGTGCTTTTGTTTGTGTCTGTGTGTGTTATGTGTCTCCTTCTACAGTGTCTGTTGCTCTTCTTTTTGTGTGTGAGTGTTGTTCGCAGCCATGTTAGCAGCCATTTTTAATGGCCATATACGATGGTCCCAACAACAAGAAGAAAGAGAGCGAGCTCCGTATGTCTCCTCACCTCGCCTCTCCCACAGCCGAATCTCCAATCTCCCATATCCATCTCCATCTCCATTCAATTTCGCGTTCGCAGTTCACTCCGGCTTATGCTCCATTCACACTGGGCTCCCGAAGCGCCGAAGAACTCATTTTGGTCTCCCTCATCACTGCTTACAGAGGGCAAAAACTCTATTACTAACCTGATCCGATCATATCATCTTTTTAAGTGACCTATTTAATTTCTGGCAATTTTTACTTTTAAAAAACTAAGGAAAACCTAATCATATTCGTAAAAAAAAATGTATCCCAGAATAATCTATTAAATTAAAGTTAAGCTGACAACTTTATACTTTTAAAATATTTTAATATAAGCCCTATAAAGACCTCTTAAACAATTGTTATAACCTATAAGGTTTTCAATTTTTAGAAAGACCCAACTCTGAAATTTAAGAAGGGAATAAAAAACGACGCCAAAGTTAAGTGCTAAATAGTGCAAATCATTGCATACTTTCTGGCTTTGTGCTTGTGCTTGTACTTTACGAGTTGCTATTAACAAAAAACAGCTTTTCTTCTGTGAATTCTCCTCTCCTCCATTATCCCACTCGATTCCTCTACCTGTCCCGTGTTGTAAACTTCCTAGTTTTCCTCGCTCCTCTCTCGTCCAGCGCTGTCGCAGTCCCGCACTTACTCTGTGTTGGTAATTGTAATTGAAATTTGGCGTTGAAGCGAGTAAATGCTCGCTCTCTATGCACACTCCTTGCGTCCCTTCACGCTCCCACTCACAGAGCAGAGAACAGCGCCTGCATTTTTATTACAGTTGCCGCTTCATTTTGGCCAAAATTTGTGTTGTTTTGGCACTCTCCTTGCTTCGCTCTTCCTGTTTGTTGGTGTGGGTCATGGCTGCCTCTGTTGTTGTTGCTATTGTTCTTTCTGCTTCTTTTTCAGCCGCGTCATGCTACGGTTCCTTTTTACTTCACTGTGCTTTACTCCATTCTTCCCCTTTCTCTGTGCCTCCTTCAGGGCCTCTTTTTGTGTTTTTGGGTACATTGACTGCTCCTTTTTATGGCCGAGTCTGGGTCTTGGTCTGGCTCTGTGCTCTTTTCTTTCCTTTTCTTTTCTCCTTTTTCGTCTTGCTAAGCAGAAGGCACTTGCCTTGTTTTGACTGCCTCCGCCTGGCCTGGCCTTTCCTTTATGGGTAGCTGAGCGGCGAGATTGTGCAATATTATTATTTATTTATCGCCCCGGCCGCCGAGCATTTAAATCATCTGCCAGATGACGCGGAAGAGAGTCCTCTGCTTAGTCGTGATCAAATTTTAAGCTTCCTCTAACATATTCAGCCCTTAGGTTCTATAACCAGAAATGGGACCTTTTTCTACAGGAACCAAATCATTATTTATAAATATTTCAAGTGCTTTAGCTGGCTTAAACTGACTTTCTCAATGTCCGGTTAAGGCTAACTCTCACTATAAATCCATTAAAGGTGGAACTTCCTTCTATAGGAACCAAATCATTATTTATAAATATTTAAAGTGCTTTAGCTGGCTTAAACCGACTTTCTCAATGTCCGGTTAAGGCTAACTCTCACTATAAATCCATTAAAGGTGGAACTTCAAGATTAATAAGGTTTATAAAGATAATAGGTGCATTATCAGCTTTATAATAATTGTATATTTTAAATTAGAATTCTTTTGATACGCCGAATTTAAAATAAAATATAAATTGAAAGATTAGCCAAATTCTGTATTTTTTTTAAAACCATAGATCCAAGAGTTCTAAATGACTGTAGCTTAAAGTAGTATTAAATAATTACGTAACGCCCTAAAATATCATTTAAAAAAATATAAAAAATATAATATAGTCCTAAGCGATCTGTCCTTTCAACAACTCAAACACATTATTTAAATCTCAATTGATCGATCCTTTCATTGCCTGTACCTGAACGTGAAGCTGAAGCTGGAGCACTCAACCTGTTCCACCGACTATTTCTTAGCCAGTTTCTTCGGATTTGGCGGTTTTAAAGTGGCAGCAGCAGCAGAAGAGTATCTTAGCTTGCGATTTGTATCTGCACAGTCCGTATCTCTTATTGGCTGCTGTTTATTTGCTCGTCGCGTTCGCTTATTGAGTTTGCGTTTGCTTTATGTCTGGCGAAGGCGTTCAATGAACTCGGAGGAAACTCTGCAAGCTCTGAAACTCTGGAACTGAAACTCTGGGACCCCGATACAGACAATCGCTGGCAAACTTTTTCCTTTTTCTCCCTTCCCGTATTTTATATGTTGCTTGGAGTTTGTCGCTAAATAGTCGCTGAGTGGTCATCGCTTACTGCAGTGGAGCGGAATATACCTAAAAATGTTTAAATATTTCCTAAGTAAAATTAACCGAATTATTATTTTCGTGTGAATCCTGATCTAGGTTTAAACAAAAACATCAAACTTCAGTTTGATGCTGAAACTCCAGTTGGGAATTCTAGTGCTATGCCTTCGGTAACGTTCCTTATTGCGCTCTAGAGTTCTTTTATTATTATATTATTTTAGGTGACATTTAAGAAGATATGCCATTTTATAAATATTTTGTATATATTTATATTCTCAACATATTTTAAAATTATTTTATTTAATTTGGTACTACCTTCGTATTATGATTCTAATTAATTTTACTAAACACAAAATTAACCCTAATTGGAACCCAAAGAACCCCAAGGTATTAGTTAAGAAATTCACAAAAAGAAGGAGAACAATCGGAAGAAGAGGTGGCAGAGGAGAAGGGGAAGGAAACGCCGAAGATATTGAAATAACTTTCGGGACCAACAACAATGAAGAAGGCGGAAGATAAGCAGCAGCAGAAGAAGAAGCAGTGGAGAAGTACGAGTGTTATTTTTTTGTGAGCTGCTTCCTTAATACAATTTCGCACAAACAACAAGCCCACGCAAGACCGAGGGCTGCAGAGGCAAAAGCAACCGAGCAACCGAGAGGGACGCACGTGAGCGCGACCAGACTGCAGGCTGCCTCATGTGGCAGTTCCAACGCGAAGTAGCGTAGAATGACGCAGCCGGAGGAATGGAGAGTCAGCAGAGCGGCAGAGGAGCGCAGCACCGCACATAAGCGACGCCGGCAGCAGCAGCAACATGCAATATTAAAGGTCAATGACACGCAACTTGCAGCGCAGCAACAGCAGCAGCAGCACCAGCAATAACAACAACCGCAATGCTGCCAAAGAGAGAGTCAACAAACACAAAGAGCGTCGAGGTGAGCTGAGAGCAAGCCAAGAGCAGAGCTTTACCCCGTTTATTTTGTCGCTCTTTGGGTAAATTTGCCATGACTTTGCTCTCTCGCTTTTCACCCGCTGCATTTGCATTGCAGAAATCTCAATTAAATATTTTTTGCACTGCAAAATATTTATTTCAAATCAAGAATAATTAATAAAGATCTTAGACCCAAAATGTAATATTTTTCAATCAATTTAAATTATGAAAAAGTATAAAAAAAGGGGATGATTATTAAAATATATAATATAATTTTGGGGTAATTTTAAAATTTATATAAAAAACTGTTTCTGGAAAATTGATATTGACTTGAAATCCCCTTTAAGTGCGCCTAGAAAGTATGCAAAGAAAATATAAAATCCAGAAACTGCAAGTAAAATTTAGGTAAAAGTATTTTTATTTAAATTTCCTTTAATTTAAAAAATAAAGAAATACCTCTTGTTTAAGTACCTACACTTAAACCCAGTATTTTCCCCAAGTGTAGTTTTTTTTTTTTGCTGTTTTCTTGCCGCACTGACGTTTTCATTCATTTTGCATATTTACACACACTGAGGCAGACAGGAAATACGCGCAGCTTACACACATTTGTTGTGGTTGTTGTTGTTTCTGGCGTGCCTTTTGCTTTTCGGTGTCTGTAATTTCTCATTGTTGTTGATTGCATTCTACACCCTCCACTCACCCACAGCCCCTCCATTGCACCCTGTGGCAGCCCCAGCCCCAACTGGCTTTCATTCAAATCCCACCCACATGTGTGCCACAAATTACTTTTCAACATTTTCATATTGCCACAAGAGAGAGAGAAAGAGAGTGACAGAGAGTTACAGTTGGGGTCAAGATAATAGCACCCCAAAATATTTCCCGTAGTTAATCTCTATATTGTTCGTACTAAAAGTTAATTTGAGTTGCTTGTTAAGTTATTATAATAATATTCATTTGTAACTGCTAAGGGACTGTCCATATATTACGTAATCCCCAGTGTGACCGTTTATGGTATTTTTTACAATGTAAAAAACGCTCTCGCTGTCCATAAACGCATTATTTTGTTTAAAATTTAACTTTACACTATGCTACTGATAAAATTAAATAAAATTCTGAACAAAATAGTTCGTTTATGGACAGCGAAAGCGTTTTTTGCATTCTAAGAAATACCATAAACGGTCACACTGGTGATTACGTAATATATGGACAGCCCCTAATCACAAATTAGTGCTTACACTGCCTTAAAATGTTCAAGAATTTGTTTAAATCAAACCTCGATAGACTCTAATAAATAAACTCTAGAAAAATATTTTATAACACAATAAATAAATTTAATTAAATGTAATACGTTCTTGCTTCGGCAGAACATATACTAAAATTGGAACGATACAGAGAAGATTAGCATGGCCCCTGCGCAAGGATGACACGCAAAATCGTGAAGCGTTCCACATTTTTAGACAACTTATTACACGACATAAGCAGCTGGTGCTCATACTCAGGGGCATCACTATCCTTAGCAAAATGCCAACACCTCCATATTTGCCAAAAACACAATTGCACTAGCACCATAAGCTGTAGCAATACACCAATACAACAAGTAACAGCACTCAAAATCTTAGGGATAACCATAAACAGTAAATACAAATGGGACACACACATAAAATCACTTCTTCCATCACTACACCAAAAATTGAATATCATAAAATGCCTCTCCAACCTCAAATTCAATTGCAACACACAAACTCTACTCCACGTCGCGAAAGCAACAGTCATAGCAAAATGGAATATGGCCTGTTTCTATACGGACAGGCTCCGAAAAGCGTGCTAAATAAATTAAAAACACCCTTTAACACTGCAATCCGTCTAGCCCTTGGCGCCTACCGAACCACGCCCATAAATAACTTGCTATACGAAGCCAACATCCTCCCATTAGAGCAAAACGAGACCTTCAAACAGCCAAACTCACAAAACCTTATATTTTCCAAAGATACACCAATACACAAACTTGTCAAACAAAGAAAATCGAAAAAGAACCCGTCAACCATAGACCGCACAATAAACCTTTGTCAAACACTAAACCTACCCTACGAACCAGTTAAACTACACAAATACCAGCCACCTTGGGATCTCCCAAACCTCATAGACACAACATTTAGAGCGCACAAGAAGCAAACCACACCACCAGATACATACAGAAAACTATACGAACATACCAAAGACAGCCATAAAACACACAAATTCATATTTACGGACGGATCAAAATGAACTCCACCATATCATACGCAATCACAACAGATACTTATATTATTAAATATGGTATCCTACCCCATACTCATCAGTGCTCATGGAA
Organism: Drosophila triauraria; assembly: GCA_014170255.2. Classification (NCBI taxonomy): domain Eukaryota; kingdom Metazoa; phylum Arthropoda; class Insecta; order Diptera; family Drosophilidae; genus Drosophila; species Drosophila triauraria. The sequence continues at coordinate 1,531,935 of CM024334.1, forward strand.
ATAATAGCCATATTAGTAGCGATCGACCAAGTCAAAAGCACAAGGGAAAGTTCATGATCTGCTCTGACTCTCTCTCAGCAATTGATGCCATAAGAAACACAAACAACAACAATTTTACTCCAACAAAATCAGATCACTTCTCACAAAACTAGCCCCTAAAATTAAAATATTGTGGATCCCTGGTCATGTAGGCATAGCAGGCAACGAGCTAGCCGACCAAACAGCAAAATCGACAAGCAATATGTACACCCCAAACATTAATTTAACAGACATAAACAGACACTTAAAACTAGAATTCCTAACAAGAAACAAACTAAACATAGAACACTGCAATCAATGGTACAAAACATTAACAAAGACAATTCAAACATCGACAATTATTGCAGATCCTTCCTTCCCAAATCGAGCAGACTCGATCAAATTAAAATAATACGCCTTAGACTAGGCCACACAAAACTTACACACGAGCACTACTTCAATCAAAACCAAACCTCACCCTGCCCTTCTGCCAAGGCGACAATACCATACCCCACCTATTAAATTCATGCCCATCACTCCTCCCTACTAAACTATCCATCTTCAAAAGTTCAAACCCATTAAATCTCCTTAACGAACTCAACCCTGATAATTTAGAAAAATCTTAATTTTCTTAAAACTACAAACCTATACCACAAAATTTAAAAATACCCAAAATGTACATAAATCAAATTTACCAACTAAGTAGCCTAAATACAACAAACAATATGTAACTAAACTAATAGACCTAATTTCATTAACCTTAAAAGCCGAAGGCCTTGCTGCTTTACCAACTAAGTTAGTCTAGTTTTGTAAACTTTTCTATCTATAATAATAAATAAATAAATAAATTAAATGTAATAAAACGTTAAAAAGCACTGGAGATATTTCTCCCACCGCTGCTGTATGGAAAGAGCATAAGCATCCGCTGTCTTTGGCCTGAGTGAGTTATGAGTGCTCCGCTTCTTTTCTGCCAGTGTGAGTGGGCTGCCAGTCATAAATTATGCACAAAATTGCAATTATTTCCATTAAAAAGAAATCTTTCTCATGTGGGAGCACCACGACGTACTCCTCGCAAGTTTTAAGCCCACAAAAAAGAGGCAAGAAAGGATAAAGTTTACAAGAGTTTTCAAAGAAAACCACAAAAGGTGCAAAGTTCTGAAGGGTGACAGGATATGTTCGGCGGAAAACTTAGTTGGTTTGAAAATAAAATGGTTAAAATGAGAATTCACAGCTACTATTCACTAAAATATTCATGTAATCTAGGTCATGGAGTCCAAATATTGAAAAAGTAGTCTTTTAAGAAGACGTTTTACGAAGTTTTAATTAGCAAGACAGCACGATAATAGGTAATAAAAATATTTACCCTCACTATAAATCACTACAAATGTATTTACAATCATGTCTGGGACATTCCTCAAGTAGAATCCCGCTATTAAAGCCACCGATTATCCATTTATTCCATCCGAAACCCATTTAGCACAAAGAGTCGTAGTGTCAACAGCTTCTGAGCAAATCGGGTTAATTAAACAATTAGCACATGCAACGAACGACCCCAGATGAGAGATAGCGACGAATATGCAATTTCCACAATTTCCACAATGAAAGCCCATAAAATGTTGTGTGTTTTTTATTATTTGTACCATGTGTTCGCGGCAAAAGGGGAGAATAAAGACCTCTAGAGCTGAAAAGTTAGGTTAGGTTAGGGACGCCGCCACATGCAACGAAAACGAGTTCAAAATCCTATGCAACATGGCAACTAAACAAAAGCCAGAAGGTAGACGAACCAAAGTCGCTGAGCATCAAGAATCCAATAGAGCGTGCTACGTGGCAAGGGGGCTATCGGGGTTTTGTGGGGGGCAACAAGGAGAAGCGGCAAAAAAGAGCGGGAAGAACAGTGGCAAAAACTCGTTTTATGCTCGTTTGCAAAAAAAAAACCAAAGAATAAAACCAAATGCAACGTCACTGCTGAAAAGGGGTGGGGTGCCCAGAAAGGCAGACAAAGAGATGGCAAAAACATATTGCCATCGCACCCTAGAGCCGAGGATCGTTTAGAGCCTAAAACCTGAATTCCATCATCATCATCGTCGTTATTATCAGCATCAATGCAATGCCAATGTCTGACTCTAGCACTGAGAAAAAAATCACATCCCTAACAATCCCTTAAATTATTAAGCAAGATAATTAAAAGATTTTATTGCCCAATAAATTAAATGTAGACTTGGGGTCTTCAGTGAGTGAAACTAAAAGAGGTTCATACAAATTCTTAATTAGTTTCAGAGATCTTCAATGACTTTATGTCAAATATAAATATAAGAATTGATTTATTGATTTATTTTGTATATAAATTTGATAGAAATATGATTGGAAAGATGATTAATATAAAGTTATGGAGTCAAACGTAACTAGTTCTAGTAGAGCATTTGAGGCGCAGTGCACTCAGCTCAGTTATATGAACTGAAATCATTTTTTCTCCAGATTTTATTCCCAAAATTCCCTTTACATTTTCTTTAAGTGCCTTTCTGTTGGTTAACGCTAGACCAGCTTTACCTCGCTCCCTTTGTTTAGCTTCCGAGTGCAATGTGCGCTAGGCTGGGCTCTAGTCCAATTAGCAAACGAAGCTAATGCAAGCACACAAAGATCTAATTACGCATACGCCGCGTTGTCCAAACAAACAAATTTTTAGCGAAGAAGCTGAAAGCGGTTCGTCTGCACAAACCGGTTGCTTCTTGCTCAAACTCCCTGTGGTGGCGGCCTGTCCAAGGCAGCTGCCAATTACCTGAGTTCTTTCCCGCCAGCATTGCCCATTCTTCCTGTCCCGTCCGCGATGTCTTTCCTCCTTTCTTTCTTAATCAAATGAGAGGTCAGAAACAAAAAAATAAAGAAAGCAGATAGCCGAAAGGGTTGATATGCTAACAATTTCAGTAAAAATTAGCGAAATTTCTAGTTTTTTACTGTAAAGGGAAAGGGATTCAGCCTGCAAAGATGATACCTAGCATTTAAATTTGAAATTAAAAATCGGCGCTTAACTACCTCTGGTTTAAATTGTAAATTTTTAAATAAAAATTGTTAAAAAAGTTGAAGACACCTTTCGTAAGGGTGTTCCCTTTATTTCTTGGTCTGCCCAGTTTATCCCAAAACTTTAAAGCTTCGCTGAACTGCACTTGTTCTTCAATTTCTTCTCTTTTTTTGTATTTTTTTCTTACTTTAACTTTGTTGCTGCATTCAATTGGCTTCTTTGGCGAACTTCCGCCTTTCAGTCCGAGTTCATTTTCAGTTCTTACTTCTTTCTTGTCTTGTTTCGGGCCAATTCTTTAGAAGTTTCTTCTCTGGCTGGCGGCATAAATTAGTTGTACCGTTAAATTCAGCGCCTGGACAGCAGTTTGAAGGAGGGGGGGCCAACAAGGGGTAAGGATGCAGCTACCATATAATTTTCAAGCAATTTCCAACGCTGGCCGGCATTAAATGGGATTTGCTGGTGGCTGGATATCGAAGAACACACACTTGATATGAGCTGCAATTTTGGGTTTATGTTTATGATAAAATCTTGTGAAACTGAGGCCCGAAAATAATGGTTAGAGTGATCAGAGATTCTGAAATGGTGTAAGGGAATTTTTTAATAAAAAAAAATTAAAGGGTTTTTGCTGCTGAAATTGTTTTGGTTACGAAATTGCAATGTGTACAAATGTAGCTTAATAAGAAGCGTTTATTAATTCGGTTATTTTAAAATATGTATACTTGTTGCAATATTTAAAGTTTTTAAAGTAATATTTCCTTAATATTTATTTTTTCTACTTACGAAATGGCTGCTACTTTAAGCTTATGGATAGCTTTTTCACATTCATTTCAATTGGTTCATTTAAATAGCTTTGTTGGCTGGTGAGAAAATTATTTATTGACGTCGGTTAGTCCATATTTTCAACGATTAAACGTTGTTGTTTTGCTATTGTTGTCTGGGGCTGGAATATTTTCTATAATTTATGGCAATTTGCTATAATTGTTGAGTCATATTGGATTACACAATTAACAGCTGGACCTTGTAATGTTATTCGTAAAACTGAGAAATAAATAAAAGACTTTTATGTCAAAATATTCTCTTTTAAGCTTCATAGCACGAATTCCTCTAGGATCTATCAATAATTTCTGCTAAAATGTGAACCAAATTCTCTCAATTTCAGATAAATATAGATTAGAAATAAAAGCAAACAGAGACAAAGGCTTAATGAAACCAAAGACCATTTTCTATGGCTAATGAGAAGCAGTTGGTCAGGCTATCCATTCCATATTCAACGACTGTATATACCTATATATACAGCCGAATGGTGTGTGTGTCTGTGTATCTAAGCTTTGAAAATGTGTGTCACAGTGGATGACATAATTCAAAGTGAAACGGATGACATTCATTACGCGGCTGCGACGTATGTACATATGGAAAAATTCTCTTTTTTGCAAATTGCTATGTAGACACAAAGCTAACCCTTTGTGTGTTGTGTGAGCGGAATGCAATCTCTATATATCTGCATATATATCCCCCGTTCCGTCTTCTGCCGTGGCTTTCCTTTTTTCCCGAGGATTCCCCCTTTTGTCATGCTCTGAATACGTTATTTTCGTTACCACTTTTTCGAGTACAGTTAGAGGAACCCTCTACTGGCAAAGATGATGACCCCGATCCTCCTTCACATGCGCACTCAACTCGCCGTAAAAGTCACTCGAGCAATACGCAGAGGGTTAATCTCCTCTTGGCCCTTCTGTTGCCATGAATTGTGGATTCATCTGCGCTCCAATTGCCTGCAACCAAATGGCATTAGCCGTTTGCTTGCGCTGCCATGGCGATGCGGAATGAGAAGTGAAACAAGGGGCAGAAGGGGTAAGGGATGACTAGCCACGGGTGACCAGGATTATGGTCGTTAGTTATTGATGGCGCAGCAGGAGAGCTCTGGCAGCTTTTGAGCAGGTGCAGGTGCTGTCAACATGGCGTATACACAACTTAGAGCAGCAGATGCAGCAGCATCATTCAATGGAAAAATCTGTACTTGACAGAGAGAGGAGTCTAAAAACTTTTTAATAGATTCGGTAGAAATAATTGTTAATGCACTTAAATAATTACTAAGGGTTTTAATTTAATAAGGTTACTTAAAGATGCAAACCAACATGGATTGCCCAAACGAACGTTTGTTTGCTTTACACATTTGCCAGTTTGGTAAGAAAAATGTTGTTCAATCTTAAAAGTTTCATTATTTTTACAGAAATGTAAGTACTTTTTGATTCAGTTTTTCCTCAAGCTAGTTTATATTCATTTTCTGTCAGTTTCTGTTGCGAATTATACCAGGAAAGACAAGCTCTTTAGTTAAATATTTCTATCAAACAGCTTCAAGAATTCCTTGGTAATTTTCTGAAAAATTCCAATAGAATCCACTTCCTCTTCAGTCATTAATAATGATTAACCACTTCCTCTTCTTCGGGCAATTCTGTGATTTTTTTTACTTGTTCTAGCTACCAATTAAGCATGATTTTCACAGTTTTCAAATACATTGCCTTTGCCCATGGAATTTACCCCTTTGAATTTTCATCTCTTAAGCTCTTATAATCTGCCAACGTGGCGTATGCGTTATGTGTGTTTTTTGCTCCCTAATTGAAATATTTTGCCAAAGACATAAAAAAATGGGGCTTTAATTGTGCTCTAAGCTGCTTACCTCTCCCCCTCACTCCTTTACTCGCATAACCTCGTAGTTTTTCGCCAATGCTGCTGGAGAAGAGGCAGAGAACGCCTTCTATAGATACAGATACATAAAAGAGAGCCAAGGAACGCCATCAAGAACATGGTCTTGACTCGGTGCAAGTTGGGAGCAAGTGGCTGGGGCGATGGATGCAGGAGGCAGGAGGTAGGAGGTTGAAGTACTTGCATTGTTGTTGCGGCTAGTTTTTTGTATGCCTGTTTTCCTTTTCTTTTTTCTTCTTTTTTGTATTTTGTGCCTGGTATTTTTTACAGTGCAGGCTGGATAGAATGAATTAATGGGATTTATTACCTTTTATTATAATAAATATAAAAAGACACCCACCCACAAGGTGCCTAATGAAGGATGCTGGCAGCTTTAGAAACATTTACTGGGCTTTTACACAGATGAGATGCCAGACCTGAATATACTAATTTTACAGATCTGGCATCTCATCTGTCATTGGAAATACATGTATTTCAGTCTGTGTATAGACCCAGTAATTGTTCCCGCAACGAAACAACAAAAAAGTCTTTCCAAGAACGCGTTAGATCATAGGAATATTTGAAAAAGATAAAATAAAGATTAACGTCCAAGTAAATATCGTTTAAATACCAAGTAAACCTTAATATATTTTTTTTCAAATTCTACAGAAGAATTCTATTAAATTGATAACAATCTTCAGACGCCTAGACCCCTTCTAGTTGCTATAAAAAGAGTGTTTAAACTTGCATTTATTTTCATTATTTCGTTCGCTTTATTCTGTTTTATTTTTTTCGCCTCGCATCGCTCTGGCGACAGAGAGATGGGAGCCAGAGATGTTGGGAGCCAAGAGGCGATGGGACAGATGGCAAGTGGAGGAGAGGCCGCCGCCATTGCTGGCTAGGTTCGGCATCTCAACGCACGACGATGCGATGATGCGATGACGTCGTTGCCATGGCCGCCGTTCAGTACAGTCATAGAAAGCGAGCGAGTGCGAGAGAGAGCGGGCAGAAAGAGAGGGCTGGAGTGGAAGACTAGAGGGAGAGAGATACTGAGGCACAGAACTTTATATAGACAACGCATCCCATGCATAAACTACAGAATTCCTTTTAAAGCGCAAAACTGCATTCGATAGATACAAAGATGCACACACACAGAGAAGGCAGGCAAAGATACAAAGACCCACACAGCCACAAAACTATTACGGCTGAGAGACTCTTGCCTCTGTCTATCCCTCCATCTGTAAGTGTGTCTGTGCCTTTGAGTATCTGTGTTTCTCGCTGTGTATTTACTTTTCACATTGCATTGCTCATATTTACTTGAAATTCAATTTGCAAACATTTTACGCTGCCCTTTGTTTGCTCAAGTTTCAATTGTAGTTTGCTGGCTTTTCTTTTTCGCCTCTTCTGCCTTTCTGTTTTTCTCTCTTTATTTTATTTATTTTTCATCGTATTTCTTTTTTAAAAATCTCTTTTTATTCTGCCTTTTTTGCATATTATTTTTGCGTTTATTACGCATCAATCTTGAATGCATTGCAAGGAGCCAGGAGAAGTGGTGGGAATTTTACAGTAAGGCTTTATATTTATATAGAAAATATTTTCGTTAAAAATTATCGAAGTTTTTAATTTTTTGCTTGAGGATTATGCAATGAAACTATATTGTGGCTCTAAATTAAGAGTGCAAAAAGATATACTAGTTAATATAAAAAACCTCTAAATTTATTATTCTGAAAATTCAAAGATCACTAGAAATGGAGAAATAAGCTAGGTAATATATTTAGCAGATATATTTTAAAGAGAATTAAGGAATGTTAATTTAGTTTATTTCGTTCTTTACATACTGGAAGTATTTAGGATGCTTAAACAAATAAATACATATTTATAAAATATTTTAGAATATAGGAAAATAGGTGTATATTTTTTATTCCTTTAAATAAATTTATAATATTCAGATTTGGGAAATATTTTGCCACCTTGCAAGCTTCATAAACCTTCCCCACGTTTAATTTAGTGTCACAACACCATATGGTATCATATCTCAATTATTTTCTAAACATTGACCACTTCTCTTATTACGTTATCAGACGAATGTGAACTTTAATAACAAATCAAGGTTGAGGCCTATTGCATTTCTTTACGACTCTTCTCGAATTCCAGTAAACTTAGTTTAGGGATTTTATTTGTTGTTTTCATAATCAGGGATTTTATTTCAAAGATTTCAGTTAGTCTTGAATTTTTCTCCGGATTTATTTACTGCTATTATTCTACTTTCATTTATATATCTGTCATTTTTTGCTCATCTCCCCCTTTGAATTGTTTGCTAAACAATCAAATTATTTACTGTGTGGCGGCGTATAAATAAATTTGGCATGACATAAGCTACTGACAGCTGAGTTGTTGAGTTGCTTTGGGTTGTGGGAGGAGCTCGGGGCTGGCAGGATGCACAAAATCAATGTCAAAGGCCCGCTGAGTTCACAGGCAGCAAGGACATGCATGGGACAGTATGAAAGAGCGAACCGCAAACACGAAAATCACCGCTTGACTGGCGACATATGCACTGGCTGATGATGATAACCCCCGATACTCTATATATCCCTCCGCCAACTGGTTTCCAGCTGTGACGGCGGCTGTGGCTGTGGCTGTCGAAGGGGAAACGGAAAAAAAACACACTGGAACAGGAGACGGGACAGGAATAGTTCGCCAGCAATGTTAGTTCAAGGGCGGAATCAAGGCTGAGCTCGGTTTGGAGCTCCCTTTCTATAAATAGCATCTCCCTCTCTCTCTCTCTCTCTGTCTCTCCCCCTCTCTGTCTGATGGCATTCCGTCTCTGTTGCTCTACACACCATACACGGCGTATACGCAATATGCGGAAATTCACCACAGAAGAGCAATTGCATGGCATGTCCTTCGGGCGTTCGTTGTTGTCGTTGTTGCATGCGGCTTGGCGTCCTCTTTACACTTGAACCATTGTCCTTTGGCACCGCCACCCATCGCCCATGGCTAGCTATCCTTTTCTTCCTTGTCCAAGAACCAAAAAAAAAAAATTCAAAATTTAAAGGAAGCGAATGAAGGAAAGTGGCAAAAGTGCTGCCGCTCGCTGGGCCTTTACACTTTTCAATTTTTGTTTGTCAAGTTTTTAAATCTTTCCATAAGTTGTTACCTCTAAGTACCTGTCGATATGGTTTGTCAACTGTTTTTGTAAGGGAACAAAATCACGAGAAAAACTGCTGATTAAATAGATTCTTTTAACTTTGGTTTTAGAAGTTTATAAGTTTATTCACTCTTATAAATAATACTAGTTTAATATGTTTTTAAGTACCGACTATCTTTAACTTTTTTTGCAAAATATTTCCTTCATTTTCCCTTTGTTTTTCTTGCAGTTAAATATTTCATTACTTTTCCAATTACATTCATCGATTTTGTTGTTTAGATTTCTGTTAACCAACTATTCTCCCCCTACCCCTGGGCTTTACTCCTTTTGTTGTGAGCTTTGATTTCTATGGAAATGCTGATGATGATGAGTAATTCGAACTGCGGATACACAAACATGAGGAAACCACCAAGTGCAATGGAATGTTTGTGTGTGGTTCGTAGAAAATGTAATAATTGCACTACAGCCCCATTCCACTAGAAAGTACTGTACTTCAAGGTCAAAGGGAAATCGTTTTCAATGGGAAATTTATCGGGAAATTAATTATATCTCTTAAATAAAAATGAACACTCATATATGTATGTATATATTCTCATGTACATTTTATAAGAATAATGAAGAAGAAATGGTAGAGCTTACAAACTTTAAGCTAAAATGTTATTAAATGTATATAATAAATAAAATAAGAGACGTTTTAATATATTGGAGTAGAATACAAACATTAAACATACATTAAAATTTAAAAACGAATCCATTAATTTATCAAAGAGTAGTAGACAAAATACTACAAAATACTTAATACTTTTAGAATAACACTCTAAAATACTGAAGAGAAAAATAAAGAACACAAAGAATATGGTTCATAAAATGTCAATCCCGTTAGAACTTATTAAAAAACACTAACATTATACATACATTAAAATTTAGAAACAAATCCATTAATTTATCAAAGAGTACTTTAGATATACGACAAAATACCACAAACTACTTAATACTTTTAGAATAACACTCTAAAATACTAAAGAAAAAAATAAAGAACACAAGGGGAATATGGTTCAAAAATTTGCAATCTTGTTAGAACTTATTAAAAAACACTACGTTTGAACTTAAATTGTATTACGCATAAGAAAAATCATTTGCTTGTATTTTACATATGTTTTTTATATATTGGAAAAAGCGATTATTCCGTTTGGTTCATTATCATTATCAGCGACAGAAAGGGGAAGCCATTCGAGGCAAAGGCCGAGTGCATTCAACTGCCGTTGGCATGACGCGTATTTTTATACATTTTTTCTCTTTAATAAAAGTAGAAGAAAGTCAAGGAAAAATAGGAAAACAGCAAATACTAATGTTTAAAAACGCTGCAGTATTTTGTCAAGAATCAGATAATATTGCTTCCGATTCGAACAGCTTGAAAAAGCATTATTTCACCAATTTTAATTACTTTTGAGTACTCTGTTTTTCAGCTGCTTCTTCTTTCTCCATTTCTTGCAAGCGAACAAAAGCTCACCAACACATCGGCATGATCACTGTGTGTGTGTGTGTGCATGCGCAGTGCAATTTTCAAGTTGTTGTTGCTCTCTGTAGGGCCCCCTCTGTTCCGTTTTGTTGTTGTTTTGCTTATTCGCTTTTGGCCTGCACTTTGCTTTTTCGGTGAGTCGGTCTGTGTGTGAGTGTGCGTGCATGTATGGGTATGACTTCATTTCCTTTGTCGTAGGTCATCATCAATTGCAAGGGAAAATGCGTTTTAATTGCTTTTAATTCGTTTTTTCTTCGTGGAAATTCGCAGCTTAAAAAGGTTTTATTTTCATTTGTTAGCGTTTTTCATAAGTTTCAAGCTAGAAATGGTTGATAGAATACTTTTTGATGGATTTTTACTAAGTATTTCTTTTTTTACCGAAAAGTACAGCAGAAAAAATCTACGTTTGTCTGTATTAGTTACAATATATTTTTGGTCTGCATTAAGTATTAACCAAATACAGTTATTTTTTGTTTTTTGCTTTTAATGCGTTGTGGAAACAATTTCTTTTCTCAGAAATTTTGATTTATTCATAATTTTGTAAAGGCTTTATTGGCTTTTTTTTAATAATACAAATTAGGAATATTTTGTAGTGTTATTCTTAGTCGTTTTATTTTAATTTCTAGTCCTTGTGTTTAGTCCTTGGACAATTATTAACAAAAGATATTTTCAGAACTTTTATATATGATATTTACAATCTGTAAATCCTCAAACATATTTCTTAAACTTCTTAGACTTTTGTATTAAGGTTTTCAGTAATCGTAGATTTAAAAATGTTTTTCACTCACTTTGACAGGAAAAAACGTGGTTTTTTACTTTGTACAGGGTATTAGGTTAGTTTTTTTGCACTTGATAATTTTTATTGTGATTTATTTTTTGCACGCACACACTGAAGTCAGAGCTTTTTTTGCCAGCGTTTTCTAGTGCCCTTTCGTTTTGGTTTATATTTCGCTGGCTGAATATGTTATATATTGTTTATTTCTTAGGCTGAAAATAATTAAACACTTTCCGCGACATGCTGTTGCAGTTGCATGCATTTCAAAGTCGCGCTCCGCACTGAATAAAAGGGGTAGAGAACTAAACTTTATTCACCAGCACCAAGTGCGCGCGCCAGGGTTGCCATCGTCGCCCAAAGTGCCAAGTGCAAAGGAAGGGGGGCGAACAAAAGTACGGCGAGAGACGTACAGAGACGGGCAAAAATGGTAATAAAAGCAAATGAATCGCACCAAGTGCATTCAATGCACAGGAGAAGGGGGAAAGGGAAAGAGAAAGGGGGCGAATGCCGGCCGCCTTTTGCGTGGCAATTTGTTTGTGTGTATTGCAATTTCTGCTTGCACTCTTCTTGCTCTCCCACTCTTAATACTCTCACAAGATTTAAGCTGTTTGCAGCTACATACACACTTCCATACATACATATTTTCCTTTTAAATAATCTGTATTTTTAATCATTTTTTCTTACCAGTGTTGGGCAATGTGGCCAGCCCAGCCTGATCGCACCTGTCATATGCAAATATGCAATAAAATTCGCTTAAAAAGTACTTAAAAATCCAACAAATTGCAGTGTAAGAAAGAACGAACGCAAGCACACTGGCACACACACGCGCGTCGCAGAAGAGTAGGAACAGGAAGAAGGAAGAGAGTCGCGAACCGCCGTGTGCAACGAAACTTTTGCAAATGAAATGCAATTCCAAAATTCGCTTTGGCCGGCGACAAAAGAAAGCGACGCCGGCCGAGGCAGTGGCACTGGCAGCGACAGCAGCGTCCGCATTCGCTGCAAAAGCACAAAAGTGATGGAATGACGCGCAGCGCAAAAACAACAACAATAAGTTATTAAAGAGAGCGCGCAAAGCTTGCAGTTTCTCTTAATCAGGTGTACGACGTAAATATGCATGTGTGCATCTCTTTTTTTATCGATGGCGGTGTGTGTGGGTGAGTATGGGTGCAGTTGCATTTCCCCTTTGTGTTTGCAAAAACAACATTTCTTTTAGTTGTTCTTAAATATTAAAATACAAAAATAACAATTTTTAGTTATAAACGATAATTTAATTAAAATTAAACTGTTGATTAAAAAAATAAATAAATAAGCCCAATACTTCTAATACAAAAGGAATTTTTGTAAATAAAATAGTTTAGAAATATTAAAAAATAAATGAAAATGTAATCATATGGAAAATAAAAATATTAAGAAAACCTATTTTATTCTAAAATTTAATTGTTCATGTCTTACCGAATTCTCTTTAAATTGAATTCTTTTCTAATTACCGCCAAAACAGCGTTTTTTGCTTAGCAAACTTTTCCACCTTTTTTCTACTGTCCGGTAACGACAGTCATAAGCGATTTATAATTTTAAATTATTCCTGTGTTGCATAACATACATAACAAACTTATCGAATGTACCAAATAATCGAATAGTCGAAACTAATATTCAATAAAATTCGCCTCGAAATTAAATAACAGAGAGATCTGACTATTTTTTTTAACTTACGTCGCAAATCGTTACTTCCCTATTCACTTACGCAGTTTGATTACGTTCCTGTTTATTTAAGTGTGACCAGCTGCCAAAATCGTTACGTCGTAAATCTTCACGTTTTTGTTCACTTACGTCGTAAATCTTCACGTTTTTGTTCACTTACGTCGTAAATCTTCACGTTTTTGTTCACTTACGTAGTTTGATTACGTTCTCGATCATTTAGGTGTGACCAGCTGCCGTGGAGAAGAAAATCCGCCCTTTTTGCCGACAAATTTTAGGGTAAAAATAAGAACACCTGGCAGCCACACTCCACAATCGATTCAAAAACAGATGTAACTCGTGCTCGCCTCGAAATTTAATAATAAATTAAATTTATTAATTAAAACCGCACAAATCCCGCAATGGCATCCATCCTGAGGACGGGGAAACTGCTGCGCTACTTTGCCGGCTTCACGCGGAACGTGGTGGTGAACTCGGTGCGCGAGAACGAGACGAGCAGCCTGGTCAACAATGCGCCGTGCATGTGCGGCGGATTCCAGCAGTGAGTTTTTCCCTACAAAGTACCGGCATTACGCAATGCCTCGGTGCATTTATGTAAATAGTGGGACGGATATTAGTAATTTCTTATTTATGGTAGCTTAAAAAGTAGGCTACGTATCGCAAAAGAGCAGAAGTTTTGCGGTAAATCGAATATCTAGTATTTACATAACCTCATCTGGGAGGTGGCTCACTTTTAGGAGCTGTTTCTAGACCTACGAAAGTTGTTGCACGTTTTTTGATTTATTGAGTAGGAGAAACCATGTATGGCTGCATATATATATGTATTTTATTTAGAAAATACGGTTTTTAAAATTAATGATATTAAACTTTTCTAGGAACCTGTAGATAAAGTCATCAGGTTTGGCCAAACTTGTACATATTTCGTAATTCGTAATTGTTCTCTTCCATTGCTTCAGCGGCTTCGCCACAAATGCCGCTGCCAAGGCCGAGCTGAGCCTTGACAAGCAGATCCGTCGCCTGGACCAGGATGTGCGGCGCATTGGACGCATTTCGCGTCGTGACCTCGAGGAGGTGCTCGACGAAATTCGGACGCACAGGACGGCCACCAGCTCGCAGTCCCTGCTGGTGATCCGATGCTGCGGCAATCTGGTGCCCGAGGAGCTGCCCGAGGTGCGCACGGCCCTGGTGCAGGAGATCTGGAAGACCCTCAACGCCCTGAACGTGCCCATGGACATCTCGCACTACAATGCCCTGTTGCGGGTGTATCTGGAGAACGAGCATGGCTTTGCGCCCACCGACTTCCTGGCCGAGATCGAGGCCAAGGGCATTGAGCCGAACAGGGTCACGTACCAGCGGCTGATTGCGAGGTATTGCCAGCAGGGAGACATCGAGGGGGCCACCAGGATACTGGAGTTTATGCGCGCCAAGAGCCTGCCGGTGAATGAGAATGTCTTCAACTCGCTGATCCTAGGTCACTCGCAGGTGAGGACTGGAGGAGACCCTAGAATCCCAAGAAATAGCCTTAATTCATGCTCCTTCCCCTTCCCTTTCCAGGCCAACGATCTGGAGTCCGCCAAGGGCATCTTGAGCGTGATGAAGCAGGCTGGCCTGGAGCCCAGCGCGGACACCTATACGACTCTTCTATGTGCCTTTGCCCGCCATGGAGACCTCGCTGCTCTGAAGGAAACCCTGGCCGAGTGCGACCAGAAGGAGATTATACTGCTAGACAAGGATCTCCTGGACGTCGTCTACACCCTGACCATCAATGGCAATGGCGAGCAAGTGGAAGAGGTTCTGGCCAAGCTGCGCATCTCCCCTGGCTTCAATCAGGACGCCGTGAATGTGATCCTGCGCCTGGTCAACAAGGGCCACGAGGATGTCGGCCTGAAGCTGCTCCGCGTGATGCCGCGAACGAGTCGCGTGAATGGCGAACCCGTGGACGTGGGAGCCTTCTTTATCCGGCAAATGGTGAAGGCCAATCGGCCGGTGGAGAAGATCCTCACCATTTGCCGGACCCTGCAGGCGGAGGGACTGAATCCCAAGGCCCTAACGATTGCCACGGAGGCGGGACTGACCAACGGGGTGGTCAACAACGCCCTGTCCCTGCTGCAGGAGATGAAGAACGCCGGGCTGCCCATCAGGCAGCATTACTTCTGGCCCCTGATCTGCTCCGCAGAGTCGAACCAGGTCCTGGACATTGTGCGTCGCATGCAGCAGGAGTTCGCGGTGTTTCCCAACTCGGAGACGATCAGGGACTATGTGATCCCCAATCTGAAGGAGAAGAACTGGGAGCGCATTGTCACCGCTCTGCGGGACGCCGGTGTGCCCAACTCCACGGCGGTCACCTCGGCCGTGTACTCCGCCCTGGTCACCCACCAGCTGGCCGATGCTGCCAAGATAATGGAGCAGAACAAGGCCTACTACGTGCCCTTCCTGTTCAGGCAGCCGCTGATCCTGGCCCTGAGCCACACCAGCGACTACGCCTCCTTCATCCGCTGCGTGCGCCAGATTCACGAGGGACTGCAGCTGCGACAGGGCAAGGAGGAGGAGGTGGAGCAGGGCGTGGAAGGAGGAGCAGCTGCAGCTGCCACTGCCACTCCCGATGTGGTGGGTGCCATTGTCCAGGAGGCCACCACCTACTTCCGTCGCGACCGCGTGGCCACGCTGGAGAAGATCCTGAAGGGCCTAGTCAAGCAGGGACTGTCCATCAGCAGTGCCAAGGCCACGCAGTTGTCCGAGCAACTGGGCTCTGAGCTGACCCCAGGATCTCGGAGCTCCTGGGCAAGCTGAGCTCGGGCGAACTGGAGCCCGTGCCTCTGCCCAGCAGCGGCAAACGGAGCCTGGACTCGCTGTCCATCGATGGTGAGTGGCTCAACCCTTACATTTTAAGTTAAATCCTGATGATTTCCCCTCCAGAACTCGAACGCTTCATCGTCAACGTGGAGGCCAAGGGAGACAATGCCAACAACATCAAGAGGCAACTCCTGAACGCCTGCTTCCGTTCCCAGAACCTCGGCAAAACCCTGCAGGTCATCGAGAAGCTGGAAGCCGAGAAGTATCAGATTCCCATTGGCATCCACGCCCAGCTCATCGATCTCTACACGCACCACAAGAAGAGCGCTGAGGCCCTGGAGACCTACGGCAAGCTGAGGGCCAAGGATGCCACCTTCAAGCTGGACAACCTGAAGGCGGTTCGTCTGGCTGAGCTCCTGCTCCAGGAGGAGCGCGTGGAGGAGGCGTACAAGGTCCTGGAGGACAACCGAAAGGATGCCCCCATCGCGGAGGCCGAGGGCAGCTTCAACTACGTCAGCACCGTGTGGCGACTCCTCAACTCGCTGGCGGAAGCGGGACAATCGGAGAAGCTGCGCAGGCTATTCGATGCCCTGGTGGCCGCCAACTACATTGTGCCCACGAACGTGCTCCTGGGACCCCTGATCAAGGTTCATCTGGTCAAGGACGACATACCCAAGGCCATCGAGGCCTTCGAGGAGATCTGCAGGAAGCACAAGGCGACGCCCTGGAAGAACGAGCTCGCCTGCCGCCTGATCCAGAAGGAAGATGCCGCCAATCTCCAGAGACTGACGGACCTGAGCACGGGCATTCACGGCGAGGTCAACAGCTTGTACGACCTGGTCTTCTCCTTCGTGGAGTGCGGGCGCGTGCGGCAGGCGAGGAAGATCCTGGAAACCCCCGGACTGCGCACCCGTCCCCAGCGGATCAGCAGTGCCTGCGATCGGTACAAGAACGAGGGACTCCTGCAGCCGCTGGAAGGTCTCATCGAGGCCACCAAGGATCTGGGACACATCGACAGAAACAAGATCTACTACACGCTGCTCCTCAGCTACGACAAGGCCAACGAGGCGGAGAAGGCGCTGGGCTTGTGGACAAAAATGCAAGAGGAGGCGGTGACGCCCAACGACGCTTTCCTGCTCAAATTAGCGGATATCCTGAAGAAGAACAACCTGGAGGTGCCCTTTGTGGTCCCGGAGACGCAAAGGGAGGCTGCCAAGCCCAAGAAAACCAATGCTAAGACGGAGCAAGCTAAGGTCCCCGAACCAGCCCAAGGAGCCAAGGAGAAGCTGCCGCCCAAGAAGGTGCAACCAAAGCCAGTCAAAACGGAAGCGGAAGCTGCACCCAAAACCATTTCCGCCTTGTCGGGCTTCCGCAAAGCCATTCTGGCCAACGATCCCGACACGGCCATCGACTACAAGAACAAGTTCATAGCCGGCGACAAGGTCAATGCCCTGGACACCTCTCGACTGATCGAGCTGCTCGTGCGCGCCGACCGCCTGACGGAGGCCACCAAGTACGTGGACGAGCTCCTGGCCGGCAGCCAGCACCCGCAGCCCAAGATCTTCAAGTTTTACCTGAACAAAGTGGCCGCAGCCGGGGATCTGGAGACGCTCGAGAGGATTGGCAGGCAGCTGAACGAGGAGCAGAAGCGCCTCGTCTCATTCGACAATCGCTATTGCCACGCCAACATTGTGGCCGGCAAGGCGGAGCAGTTCCTCCAGCAGCTCACCAAGGAGATCGAGGCAGCCGCGACGCCCGAGGAGGCGGCCAGGCAGGCCGGCAAGTTCCCCCGAGGCGGGGCTGTGGGCATACTGGACAAGCACCCGGAACTGGTGCCGCAATGTAAGCTTATTAACTTGCATTCCTCTTTAGATATATTTCATAAACTCCTCTCTTCTCTCCTTTGGCAGATCAAAACCTGGCCGAGAAGTACGCCGTCCACAACCAGCTGGGGCCCATGAACGTCCTGTGGATGCATCTCATCTCCAGCAATCAGGAGGCTGCCTCCAAGCAGATCTGGGACAAGTACCTGTCCAGTGCCCCACGACTGATGTTCCAGCGCGTCCTGCAAACGGCGCGGGAGCAGCAGGACGAGAAGCTTGCCGGCGTGGTGATCGCCCAGCTGAGGGACAGCAAGATCTCCGAGGGCGCCATCGGAAATGCCTACTCCTGCCTAATCGACATCCAGACCACAAAGGGCAACCATGACAAGGCCATGGATGTGCTGGCCAATGCCATTAAAGATGTCTCCCTGGAAAACATCAACCGGACAGCGCTGCTGCGCCTGAAGCAGGCGGTGGAGGAGAAGTCCCAGAAGTTCCCCTACACGATTCCCGAGAAGCGAACCAAGGCCAATGACTCCAGCTCCTCGTCCTCCTCTTCCTCCTCCTCCAGCGACGACGATGTGTCGCCATCGATACCCGAAACCGTTCCCCATAAACCGGACAGCAAGGCCTAGTTTAGTTCTCAGTTCAAGTTCTTCTCTAGTTAAAACCCGTCGTGATTAAAGTCTATTCTTAAAAGTATTTACAATTAATGGCTAAACTAAACAATAAATTTAGTTGTTTTGTTGCAAAACTAAATGCGTGTGATATGTGGAGTTTTAGGGCAGTTCTTGGAGTTTCTACGCAAGTCGCACCTCTCATGGCATACATGCAGCATTTCCTCAGGCTAAGCTTTAGATTTATCCTTCTGCCTGTTAGATACATTCTCGGTTGGCAATAACTTATAATACCCTTGTACCCTATGGGTACCGGGTATAAAAACAGGGAAGTTATAATTTTTTTTCGATTCAATTCCTATGCCGGAAAGGATAGTGGTCCGATTTCGGCCGTACCAACATATATACTGCTTGCAAAAGAAATAAGACTATGCTAAAAATTTCAGTCCGGTAGCTTAAAAACTGGGAGACTAGTTCGCGTAGAAACCGACAGTCAGACGGACGGACATGGCTAGATCGACTCGGCTGCTGATGCTGATCAAGAAGATACAAAAAAATTCCCTTTGCAAGGGTGTTAAAATGTTAAAGCTAAAGACGCGATTTTCGCCTTGAAGTAAATAAATAAAATAAATAAATAGGCTTGTGCGGACGTTTTCTGAAAATTTGATTAAAATCGGAGCATAAACACGGAAACACGGAGCATAAACACGGAAAGTTAAGTAAAAGTTTCTGTGTCTCTTCTGGGTGTTGCTCAACATGTTCCTAGCAACATTCCCGGGTATCACCCAGTCTTTCCTACTTGTTTTGTTAGATTGAAGATAAAAGATAAAGGAGAATTTATTTAGGTTCGACATAGTCTTAACAAATGCACTTTGCTGTTCTTGAGACTTTCCACAAAGCGAAAAGCTTTCTTGTTGATTAATTCCCTCGAGCCTCGAGGGGATTCGAGCTCAGCACGGACAACTGTTGCTGATGGCCACGGCCAGGGCTGTGAGGAATCCATGATCCTGCTCGTAGACCAAAGTGTTGAGAATCACACCCAGTTTCTGATGGCAGAGGATGTAGGTCCTTTCGATCTCCGCCACATAATTGTGGCGATCAAGCTCGTCCCTATGGCCGCTGTTCGCCTGTTCCGCTGAATCGTCGCCATCCTCCGGTGCCAGGCTGAGGCTGAGGGCATCGTTGTTGCTCAGATCTCTCCTGCAGTCGTTCCATTCGGAGTGCAACACAAAGACCAAGTAGAAGAGATGCTCGAGGGCCTCCCGGAAGCTGGCAAAGTCTTCGGTCAGCAGGCAGTGCTTGAGCAGCATGGCGACGTAGGCATCGTGCTGGGCACTCAGCTCCTCGGAGGTTCCTGCACCGACCAATCCGCAGCTCGAACTGCTCCGCCAGAGCGCCCATGACGTGGGTGTGGAGGCTGTTGATTAGGTATATAAGCCAGAAGCGCGTCATCTCCAGGCGGCGGATCGTCAGACCGAGTAGGTCCAGCGGCGCATATGGCTCCGTTTTGGGACGCCGGAGGAAGGACAGATTCTCCAGCTTCCACACCGCCCACTTCAGCTTCAGCATTAGCCGCCACACCGCGTTGTAGCCTTGGATGTGCCGCTCCGTCAGGATGCGCTGCAGGCCGCCGGCATGTCGTAGACCAGCTCCAGGGCCTCCAGCGCCTCGTAGACAATGTGCGAGCCACCTGCGCATGCCGCCTGCGAGAGCACCTGGACGTGCAGGTTGCCCGCCAACTGGGGGTAGGCCGGCACCAGGACCTCGTAGAGCTCCGAGCTGAGCAGGGACTCCCGCGCCCAGCCAGGCAGCGTCTCGATGCGGCGGAAGAGGGCGTTGTAGTAGGGAAAGAGCAGGTGGTACGCCTCCAGCATCATCGTGTGCCGCAGGAAGCGCAGGTTCTCGCCCAGCTGGAGGTCCTCGCGGTACGCCCGCATCGCATACTCATTGGCCAGGCCCTGGCGCCGCAGCAGGATCTCGCGCAGGGCCTCCGGTAGCTCGGCCTTCAGCTGCAGGCAGGTGGAGCGCTCCAGTCGATCCAGTATGGCCCTCACCTGGACGTTCGGCTTGTGGTGCTGCCGCTCCATCAGGCGCTCTCTGGCGGGTCGCGTGAATATGTGCAGGAGATCCGAGTTCTGGATGCCCTGCAGGCTGCTCAACAGCTGCTGGTCGGCCGTCTGTCCCGGCCCAGGCTCCTCCGACTCTGCCTGCTCCTCGTCCTCCTCTCGTAGCCCGACTCCTTGGCAGTACACGCCCAGCTGCGCGAAGAGCTGGGCGGCCAGCTCGTCGTACAGGGAGCGAGGCTGACTCTCGTTGCTGGTGGCCAGCATCTCGCCCAGCAGATTCACATTGGCCAGCAGATCCTGCGTGTCCCCCGACTCCAGGGCGTGATCCAGCAGGATCTTGTAGAAGGGACATTGGCGAAGCTCCTTGAAGCTTTGCCTGACGCGAGGACTCGCTTCCGGCGGCACGGACCGCTTGCGAACGTAGCTACTCCACTCCGCGGAGTCCTCCTGCCCGCATCTCTCTACAATGAACTCGTTCTGGCGATCCTCGAGCGTAGCCCGCCGCCACCAGGCGTCGATGATGCTGCAGTAGCGCTTCAGGGAGACCAGGAGCAGGGCTGTGGCCAGTTTCTGGTGCGGCACACGCGCCCGCGTCTGACCGTAGAGTCTGGACAGCAAGTAGGCGCTGCGCAAGTGCTGCGGCCCCTCCCCCAGAAGCGCATCCTGGGCCAGGCAGCGCAGCAAGTGCAGCTGCCGGAAGTGGTCCTTGAACTTGGACATAAAGTCAATGAGAGTCGCCTCCGCCTGATGGCCAACAACATGCTCTTCGTAGTCGACGAGCAGCTGGGAAATGGGCTGGACGAGATCCCGCAGGCTATGGGCGAAGCACTCCAGAGTGCCCGTGCCGGCCTCGTCCAGGAACAGCGTGTGCTCGTCGATGATGCGTCGCAGGTCCAGCATGTCCTCGAGCGCCGGCACCACGTTGGCCTCAAGGAAACCCCGAAGGGTGTCCTGGAAAAAGGAGAGAGTTAAGGACAAGAACCTGGGTTAAGGAGAGATCCCGATCCCTACCGCAGTCACAGTGCAGATGCTGACGTTCCTGCGCACCCCGATGCGCCGCGTCCGCCTGTCAAAGTCAAAGAAGCAGCAGCTGGCCGGCCGGACGAACATGAACAGGATCTCCCGCAGCAGACACGGCTCCGTGGTGGTGTTGGGCAGCGGGAGGTCCATCAGGCCGAGCGTCTTGTGGTTCACAAACTGGACGTAGCTCACGGCAAAGTTGTCCAGCGGATCGGCGTCCGAGGGCAGGGCAAAGACCTTCAGCTTGTCGCGCCACCAATGGGCATGGATTGTCCGCGGCAGCAGGTCCTCATCCCGCACGCTCTCCTCGTACTGACTGGCCGCGATCGGAGGCAGCGGTGGCGCCAGCTGGGGCATTTTACTTTTCCGGAGGCCAGTGCTCTGGCGCTCCCTCACGGTGAACACCACCGGCTGGGCGATGCTGAAATGGCCCCTTAGGGGGCTCCTCGGGTGGCCGGTGGTAGGTGGCGGTGCCAGTGGCACTACAGGGAATCGCCCCTGCATCGCCTGTTCGTACACGGCGGCTATGTCCGGCCCTGTCGTATCCCGCTCTCCCGTCAGCGTTTCGGTTGCGCTGGCATCGCTCCCATCCGACCAATCACTCAGGCTGTCCGTGCTGTCGTCCTGCTGGCCCGACGCTGGCCGAAGGAAATCCTCGCTAAGCAGCGCCACCCAGTCCACCTCCGTGTCGGCGGCATTGATCGGAGCGTTGCCTGCTTCCTTGGTGCTCCGTTCCGCCTCCTTCAGGGCGGCAATCACGGCCAGCCGGTGTTGGTCCATCGGCGCCCGATTCCTTCGGATATTCTGAATCGGCTCGTTGGTCGAGCTAAGCAGGAAGTCCAGGACGGACCACTGCACGTCCTGGGTCTGATGGTCCCGCCACTCCGGCTGCTGCAGCATCTTGGCGCTCAAGTCCCTGATGGTGTTTCCGAACTCGGCCATGCCCTCCACCCGCAAACGCTCCACCAAGGCGTCCAGGCTGCGGCCCACCTCATGACTGTTGGGGCTCAGGTAGCGATGCTTTCGGATCGTTTTCCAGGCCATCTGCTCGCTCTGCTGCAGCTCCCGAGCACTCGCCTCTGGGGCCGAGAGCTTCCGGATCAGCTTCTGCAAATTCTCCGAGATAATGGCGTTGCGATCCTCCCTCTTGGCCCCGCTATCCCCGGAGGAGGCCATCTGGTCCTCCTTGTTGTTATTATTATTATTTGATTGGCGCTTGAAATTAATTTCTTTGCCGCTGTTGCGATAGTATCGATACTGCAAGAACTACCGATAATGCAAGAACTATCGATGTTTTCAATTACTCGCGATAGTTAAAAAGGGAAAATATATTTTCAATGTATTTAAGAAAGCAAAATAAGTGAACAAAATATTTTGAAAAAATCTCTTTATTTTAATATCAATATTGCTAAGCACAGAGACCACCTAAAATGGCATAAATAAATAACTAAATACTGCCCACGATTTTCCTATCCCCTGAAACTTTTACCAGCTGATGTTGGCGCATTCTGTGAATCCGCCTTTAAGATACTTGGAACTGACACTTTCTCGCTTTGCAACATTCCAACGTCAAAATAAGAAATTTCTTCTCTTAATTACTTGAAATTAACATTTTTTTTTTTAAATTTAGGGGGAAGACAGTATTTTTTAGGGGGAAATATAGACTCGGAGATTTTTTAGGGGGAAAGTTAAATTTTCATCTGGCAACACTGTTTTTAAGTCGCCGCGTTTGCTTTTTTTAGTTCACTCAAAAGTTTTCATCGTTGTTTTTCCTCGCATTTTCACAGCACTTCCGCACGATGGGGGAAAGCGACGCCGAGAGTGATTCGAGCAGCAATTCCAGCAGCAGCAGCAGCGCCGCCAGCGGTAGCGACAGCGACGCCTCCAGGAGCGAGTCCTCCGCCAGCAGCGACCGCGAGGAAGAGGAAGCAGCGGGGAAATCAGCAAAATCTGAGAATAAAACTGTTGATAAGCAAAAGCAGGGCGACAAAGCGAAGGAAGCTGAAGCGGATGCCAAGGAGCAGTCCGAGCCACCTGAGCAGCCAAAGCACGCCGAGGAAAACTCTGCCGGCGCAGAGTCGGCGCCGATTTCCCATTCTGCTGGCGTGGAAAAGCGGCAAGAAGAAGCAGTCGCTGCAGCAGCAGACGTGATAGAAAAAGTAAATGAAGCGGAAAAAGAAGTGGAAATCGAGGCACCGGCTGAAACAACACCTGGCCATCAACAAGAGGAAGCCGCAGGTGTGACTAATGAGCAGGAGAAACCACAATCGCCGGCAGCTGACGAAAAGAAGGAGAATGAAGAGGAAGAGCAACCGCCGGCAACCACCAATGGAAGTGACAAGGAATCCCCAAGAGCAACAACAAACACAACAACTGCCGATGCCGCGACAGTGGAGCCAGCTGCCACGGTGGACAACCACGTCGAAGAGGGCGAAATAACCGATGTGAGTTCTACGATTCAAATAGCAATAATAGGGATATGTTTTGGGATAGTATTTCACAATTTTTGAAATATTTAACAAGAAAAATGTATATCCTGAGAGCCTTTTTTACGTTTTCCGATATTAGTTTAAAAAGAAGCAAATCGAAAGTAGGAAAAAACTGAAAGCTAACTTATTTTTCCGTTAAAAACTAATCTTAAATAAATAAATTCATTTACTTACACAGAAGGACGACGATGATGGGTCGACGGTGCCTGCTAAGGAGGTTGAAAGGCCGTCATCTGCTGCCGCCGCCACCGCCAGCAAGGACAGTCCGTCCAAAGAGGCCCAGCGGGGGCGCAGCCACAGCAAGGATGACAAGCAGCGTCGCCGGCAACGCTCCTCCAGCCGCAGTCATTCGCCTCGTAGTCGGCGTCGTCGTCGCTCGAGGAGCAGGAAAAGCAGAACTCGCAGCCGCAGTGTCAGCCCCATACGCCGACGGTCCACTTCGTTGGAGAGACGACGCCAGGAGAGACAGAGGCGTCACGAGGAGCGTGATAAGCGTGATAAGGAGCGGGAAAGGGAGCGCGAGAAACGCCATCAGAAGCGTGGGAGATCACGTAGCAGGCGCCGAGATGATTCCCGGGAAAAGGAAAGGGAAAGGGAGAGAAAGAGATCCGGAGATCGCAAGACAGACCGTTCCACGTCCAGTCCCGGTTCGAGGTCATCCAAAACCACCAATGCCAACAATGCGGACAATGAAACAGTGACTGAGCCGGCGGCCAAGATCACGGAGCGTCAAAGGAAGACCGTTGATGTGCTGACCTCCCGAACGGGAGGAGCGTATATCCCGCCGGCCAAGCTGCGTATGATGCAGGCACAGATCACGGACAAGGCATCGGCGGCGTATCAGAGAATCGCCTGGGAGGCCCTGAAGAAGTCCATCCACGGCTACATCAACAAGGTTAATGTGACGAATATTGCGATTATAACGAGGGAGCTCCTGAGGGAGAACATCGTCCGGGGCCGAGGCCTGCTCAGCAGGAGTATTATCCAGGCCCAGGCCGCCTCGCCCACCTTCACCCACGTGTACGCCGCCCTCGTGGCCATCATTAATTCCAAATTTCCGAATATTGGAGAGCTCCTGCTCAAGCGCTTGGTCATTCAGTTCCGGCGGGCCTTCCGGCGGAATGATAAGCTGGTCTGCATGTCGGCCACTCGGTTCATTGGTCACCTGGTTAACCAGCGTGTGGCTCACGAGATCCTGGCCTTGGAGATCCTTACCCTGCTGGTGGAAACGCCCACCGACGACTCCGTGGAGGTGGCCATTGCCTTTCTCAAGGAGTGCGGCATGAAGCTGACGGAGGTTTCCTCGAAGGGCATCGGCGCCATCTTCGAGATGCTAAGGAACATCCTGCACGAGGGAAAGCTGGACAAGCGAGTGCAGTACATGATCGAGGTGCTGTTCCAGGTGCGCAAGGATGGCTTCAAGGACCATCCGGCTGTGGTGGAGGAGCTGGAGCTGGTCGAGGAGGATGATCAGTTCACGCACCTCATGATGCTGGACGAGGCCACCGAAACGGAGGATATACTAAGTAGCTAATGCCGTAAACTAACCATATTTAAGCCCCTCTAATCCTCCTCTTTTAATTTTCTTTCAGATGTCTTTAAGTTCGATGACAACTATGCCGAAAACGAGGATAAATACAAGGGCTTGAGTCGCGAAATCCTGGGCAGCGACGAGGGCAGCAGCTCTGGCTCGGGTTCCGGCTCGGGCTCCGACAGCGACTCGGACGGCGAGTCCGGTTCGGAGGCGGAGAACCAGCCCAAGACCACAGAAGCCGGCGACATCATCGATAGCACGGAAACCAATCTGATTGCCCTGCGCCGCACCATTTACTTGACCATCAACTCCAGTTTGGACTACGAGGAGTGCGCCCACAAGCTGATGAAGATGCAGCTGAAGCCGGGTCAGGAGATCGAGCTCTGCCACATGTTCCTCGACTGCTGTGCCGAGCAGCGCACGTACGAGAAGTTCTATGGCCTGCTCGCCCAGCGCTTCTGCAACATCAACAAGATCTACATACCGCCGTTCGAGGAGATCTTCAAGGACACGTACCAGACCACGCACCGACTGGACACGAATCGCCTGCGGAACGTGAGCAAGTTCTTCGCCCATCTCCTCTTCACCGATGCCATCAGCTGGGATGTGCTGGACTGCATCCAGCTGAACGAGGATGACACCACGTCGTCCAGTAGGATCTTCATCAAGATCCTCTTCCAGGAGCTGGCCGAGTACATGGGTCTGGGCAAACTGAATACGAAGCTCAAGGAGGAGGTCCTGGTGGAGAGCTTGGCCGGCTTGTTTCCCAAGGATAACCCGAGGAATACCCGCTTCTCCATCAATTTCTTCACCTCCATTGGCCTGGGTGGACTCACGGATGACCTGAGGATGTTCTTGAAAACGGCGCCCAAGGCGGTGCCAGCGATCAATGCCGAGATCCTGGCCAATAGCGGTGGGAATCCCTTCAGAGATGGCTCTGCGCCCGCTGGCCAAGTTCCCAAACCAGCTCCTCGTCGTCCTCTTCCTCCTCAACATCGTCCTCCGACACGAGCAGCGAGAGCTCCAGTGAAGAGGAAGAGAGCTCCGAATCTTCCAGTGAATCCTCAAGCTCCGACTCCAGTTCCGAACCGCAAAAGAAACGCAAGCGCAAGGACAAGGATAAGGGCAAAAAGAAATCCAAGAAGTCGAGCAAGGAAAAGGCTAAGAAAGCCAAAAACAAAAAGGTTCAAAAGAGAAAGAAAGCGGAGAAGGAGAAGGAAAGAGAAAGGGAAAAGCTCAAAGCGGAGAAGGAACGAGAAAAGGAGAGAATAAAGGTGGAGAAGGAGAAGCTGAAGGCGGAAAAGGAACGAAGAGAAAGGCAGGAGAAGGGAGAAGGAAAGGAAAAGGCAGAAGCAAAAGGAGAGGGAGAGCAGGGAAAGAGAAAGGAGAAGAAAGAGGAGAGGAGGAAGAAAGAGAAAGAGACTCTTCCATCATGGAAGAAATGAAGCCCCAGGAGATGCGCCAGCAGGTATCAATTTAGAGGACGAAATAGCAGGTGAAGAATGGGGGATAGTGGATAGAAGGAAGGAGACAGGAATGGAAGAAAGCGGAACAGTTCTTCCAATGAAAGAGGCAGAAAAAGGGAGAACTCTTCAAATGAAAAGGCCAGAAAGCGAGAGAATGCTTCCAATGAAAGAGGCAGAAGACGGGAGAATTCCTCAAATGAAAGAGATAGAAAGCGGGAGAATTCTTCCATTGAAAAAGACAGAAAACGTGACAATTCATCCTACGACAGACAAAGAAAGCGCGAGAGATCCCTCTCCTTCGAGAAACCCCGCCGAAGGGAGAACTCTTCGCCAAACGATCGGCGCGCCGAGAAGAACAGCCGCGGACGCGGTGAGCGTTCTTCTCGAGATGATCGTCGTAGCGAAAAGTCCGATCGCAGTGGCGGACGCGACAAGGATCGAGAGCGCGAAAGGGAACGATCTCGGGAGCGCTCGCACACGGAGCGCAGCTCCCACCGTTCCAAGGGACGGGGCTAATATTTTTGGAGACTGGCACCCGGTGACGACACACTATTCTAAAGGCATTACAATATTTGTGTTAAATATTTAACATGTAAAACTGTGTACAAAGGAAAACCCACTAAGCTGACAAAAATAAAATAAAAATAATTGTACAAAATGCGAATGTCAAAAAATAAAAAAAAAACTTTATTAAACATTTTTTTATTCACAATGCTTAGATATTTTTTAAGATAATTTGTATATTACAATATGATAATATATTGAGGAATAAACAAGACAAGGCTTATTTGTAATTGGTTTTATTTAAATACATTTATTTTTATTTATTTGTTTTGAGTTTCTGAATTAAAAAAGGAAAGAATTTAAATAAAAAAACGTTTAATTTGGTATTCGGATTTTTGAACAAAATGAAGTAAAAAAGGGTGTTGCAAGTTGTAATATTTAAGGCAAATAAAAACGGCATTTTTGAATTATGTTTACGCATATTAGGTTTTTAGGTTTTTAAAATAAAAAGGGTCGGAGATATACATTTTCGTTCTACTTATTATTGCTATTAATACCGATAAATGTACCTTTATAATTCTAGTTTTAAGATTTATCGAAGAGCGATAACTGGATTTTATAAAATATAAATTTGGATTTTTTTCTCAAAGGGTTAATAGTTAAATTTAATTAAAGATAATTAGTAAAATAAATAAATTCAAATGTAAAAAATTAATATATTTAATATGTAAACTAATGTAAATTTAAAAGTACTAAAATAAGAATAATTGTATAGTATTAAGAATGATCGATAGTTTGATCGATATATCGAGAGTGTAGTCGATATATCGATAGTGGATAGACGCAATAAAGAAAAAAGGCACTTGATCGAGAGCTAACCATAAGACAAGACGAAAAAACGAAAGCTTGTGAAATTTGTTACAAAAATCAGGTGTGGGGTGTAACCCAAGACAATTCTACAAAACAACATTATAATGGAGTATAGTGCTATTCTAAGAAAATCAAAAGCCGAATTAATTGACATTTTAAAAACAAACAACGTTTATTTCGGCGAAGACGCTACTATTGTACAACTGCGCAGTGCCGTAAAAAGTGTAATGGGCGAGAATAAAAACAAATCTGTAGCGACAAACCTAGAGAAAATCCTAGAGAACGATGAAGAAGACAGGAATATAATAACTCCTGAAAATCTAACTGCGGTGACCGGCGACAACGAGAATATTTGTGAGGACGCTGATGAAATAAAAAACATGATAGTTCCAGAAAGTTCGACTGATGCGTCTGGCGATAACGAGAATGCGCACGAGGAAGAAAGAGACGACCATAGTGTAGCGTCGGGCGGCAATGTGGCGCCAATGAATGATGAAATATATGAGGAAACACGTAAAAAAACTCTTCAAAGCCGGCAGATGCAAGCATTATCGGAAGAGGCGGAGTATGTACGGCTAGAAATGCAACATTTAAACAATTTGGAAAACCTTTACCTAGCTCGCAAGCGTGTTGCTGAACTTGAAGCAGAAACTAAATTAATGGAAGGAGTGACGAAGAGGACGAGCAAAATGACGTCATCGATATAAAAGACGTGGAAGCCCTAATTCAGAGTTTTTCTGGAGACGACGGTTATCCGGTACTGCGTTGGATAAATGATTTTGAAGACATAATGAACACTTATGACGTACCGAATCCGCGTCGATGGATATTTGCTAAGCGCATGCTAAGTGGATCAGCCAAAACTCAAATGATCCATACGAATCCTGTTACTTGGACCGCCCTGCGCAAGGAACTCCTAGCAGTGTTTGAGCAAAAAGTGACGGCGTGGGACGTTGCTAAACAGTTGGAAGCGAGAAAGAAATGTAAGGAGGAGAGCACACTACAATATTACATCGCGATGTGTGGCATTTCTAGGCAAGCAACTTTGGCAGATTCTGATGTTATTCGTGCAATTGTAAATGGGCTCCAAGACAAGACGGGAGCTGCTACTGCTTTAGCCTTTGCGAATCCCTGGACGAGTTGCGTAAAAAATTACCATCTATGATAAACTGAAGACATCCGATCAGCTGTTAATTCGGGAAATTCCAATGATTGGAATAATGTGAAGATGACCAGTTCAGCAAATCCACAGCAAGGACCTAAAGCTATGCGTTGCTACAATTGCAGAAAGTTGGGGCATCTGATGAACGAGTGCAGGCGCCCAAAAGACCTGAAGGTGCCTGCTTCAATTGCTACAGTCAGGACCACAAATACCAGGACTGTCCGAAAAAGAGAGGTATTATCACTGTAGCTGCCGTGCAAGATGAAGAGCAAGCGGACACTGAAGATCTAGCAGCTATCCAATCCGTTAAATTATGATTCCTTTATGGTGAAGAGAGGTGTATTACTGTTCTAAGTTTGTTCGACACAGGAAGTCCAGTAAGTTTTATTCAAAAATCTTTAGTTCCAAATCATATTAAACTTAAGTCTCAAAGAAGTAAATACCACGGAATAGGTGGGCAACAAATATTAATTTTCGCAAAACTTGAATGCTTTATATATTTTCATGAAAAAGTTTATAAAATCATGTTACTAGTTGTAGAAGATACCTTATTACCATTACCTACTTTATTAGGACGAGATTCATTAAAAATAATGGAAGTCCAGTTAATACATAAGAAGTTGATAAATGCTGAATATAATTTTTCAAATAAAATGGAACATAATAACAATAATAATTCATTTTGTGCATCTCTTTTCACCAGTAAACATATAACCAATTATAATAAGGATAGTAAAATAAGTAATTCGTATTCTTTAAGCAACATTAATTTAAATAATCAAAAACTAGCTTGCATTGACAATCAAAGTAATGCAGGTTATGATAGACAAAATAATCAATTAGAAATTACAAATTTTTTTAATAACTATTTAGCATATGTTGAAGAGATTCATTAAAAATAATGGAAGTCCAGTTAATACATAAGAAGTTGATAAATGCTGAATATAATTTTTCAAATAAAATGGATCATAATAACAATAATAACACATTATTTAGGCAAAACTTATGATTATAGGAAAACACCTGCATATCAGATGACCATTAGAGTTACTGATACAACACCATTTCATTGCTCACCTAGGCGATTATCGTATTACGAAAAAGAAAAAGTAGCTGAAATAATTAATGATCTCCTGAAAAAGAATGTAATTAGGAATAGCAAATCCCCTTATGCATCTCCTATAGTTTTGGTTAAAAAAAAATCAGGCGAGACTAGAATGTGTGTAGATTATAGAGGACTTAATAAGCGAATAGTAAAAGATAATTTTCCATTACCTTTGATTGAAGACTGTTTAGAGTACCTAGAGGGCAAGTTGTGTTTTCCCATAATAGATTTTAAAAGTGGCTGCCATCAGATAGGAGTAGAATCACAAAGTGTACAATATACTTCATTTGTAACCCCTCACGGTCAGTATGAATATTTGCGAATGCCATTTGGCTTAAAAATGGATCAGCTGTCTTTCAGAGATTTATTACAGAGATATTAGCAGACTTTATTAAAAATAAACTTATAGTAGTGTACATGGATGACATAGTAGTAGCAACAAAAACAGTAGAGGAACATTTAGAAATTCTAAAGAAATTATTAGATCGTATTAGTGAAAACAACTTAGAGATTAACTTAAAAATGCGAATTTTAAAACCTAAATGTGAATTTTTAGGCTATAAAGTCGATCGTAATGGAATAATACCTAGTGAAGCCCACCTTGATGCGCTAAAAAGTTTCCTATACCGCAGAATTTGAACACCCTCCATTCGTGCTTAGGATTTTCTCATATTTCAGACGTTTTGTACTATCGTTTGCAAAAATAGCAAAACCATTAACAGATTTATTGAAGTTAGGAGGCCCATTTCCCTTAATGAAGTACAATTAGAAGCTTTTAAATCGTTGAAGACCATTTTATCAAACCCACCAGTATTAGCTATTTTAACCCGAAACGAGAGACTGAACTTCACACAGACGCTAGTTCACATGGCTTTGGTGCCATACTTATGCAAAGACAAGATGACGGCAAGATGCACCCAGTATCATTCTATTCAGGTAAAACCAATGCAGCTGAGTCTAGGTATCATAGTTTCGAATTGGAAACCCTAGCCATTATAAATGCGCTACGTCGATTTAGAGTGTATTTAGAGCATAGGCAATTTAAAATAGTGACAGATTGTAATTCATTAGTACAGACTTTGAGTAGAAAAGCCATTAACCCTAAGATAGCAAGATGGTCATTAGAATTGGAAAACTATGACTATTCCATAGTTCACAGACCTGGTGTTAACATGCCTCATGTGGATGCCTTGAGTAGACAAGTTCAAGTATTAAATTCACTTAAAGAAAATACCAGTGAAGTAAAGGAAAATAGGAGTGATAGTAATGGGACTGAATCCATTGTTGATAATACCTTAGAGCCTGTAGAGAAATCCAATATGAATAATAGAAACCTAGAGAATAGAGTAGGATATAATAGGAATGATAGTAGCAGTAACCTAGAAAGCAAAGTAGGAAATATAACAGAAAACTCAACAGATATAAAACCTAGGAGAAATATAAAACCTTTGGAAAGTGGAGATGAAGTTAAATTAAAGACGTTGGGTGAGCATAATATGTACCTAGAGGATAGTAAAGACAATTGGAGTGTAGAGTTAGATCAATTGGAATTTAAAGAAAAATCAATATTAGAGTCAATTAAAGTAGTGGGGGTAGTAGGAGCAACGCCTAAGGATGTTGACTTAATATTGCAAACTGAGCAAATGCGTGACCCTGAAATAATCAAGATAAGAACAGCTGTAGAAGAAGGAAGTTGCACTTCGTTTGAATTACTAGATGGCGTTATTTATAAAAAGAATAGTGACGAATCCTTATGTCTGTATACTCCTAGTTGCATGGAAGAACAAATAATTAGATTATCGCATGAGAAACTAGGCCATTTAGCTGCTGAAAAATGTATAAATGATTTGAAAAGAAACTATTGGTTCCCGGCAATGAAAAGCAAAGTAGGAAATTTTATAAGAAATTGTTTACCATGTATATTACATTCAGTACCAAAACTATTCATAATCGCACACTCCATAGTATTCCAAAACCATGCATACCTTTCCATACGTTACACATAGATCATCTAGGACCTTTACCAAGTATACAATCAAAAGGAAACACCTTCTGGTAGTCATAGATTCATTTACGAAATTCGTTAGGCTCTTCCCAGTTAACAGCACTAGTACCCGTGAAGCAAAAGACTCCCTTAGTAGGTATTTTGAGTTCTACAGTCGCCCTAAACGAATTATTTCTGACCGAGGATCTTGTTTTACCTCTCTAGAGTTTGCAAATTTCCTTCAGGAACGTGACATAGAGCACATTAAGGTGGCCACAGGTGCACCTCAAGCCAATGGGCAAGTAGAGAGGGTAAACAGAATCTTAACACCCATGCTAGGTAAATTATCTGAACCAATAGGGCAGGCAGATTGGTATAAGTTGTTAAATAAAGTGGAATTTGCCATTAATAACTCTATTCATAGTAGCACTCAAAATCCTCCTAGCATGTTATTATTTGGTGTCATTCAAAAGGGCCCCATAATAGATGAATTAGCAGAATATATTGAGGACAAGTTTAATTTAGAGCAAAAGACCTTAACATTATTCGTTCAGATGCTAGTAAGAATATCCTGTACTCACAACATAAGAATGAGCAATATTATGCGAAGAAACATAAAGCCCCTTTAGAATATAAAATTGGAGATTTCGTAGCTATCCGTAACATTGACACAACACCTGGAATTAATAAAAATTTGCACCTAAGTATCGCGGACCTTATAAAGTTAATAGAGTATTTGATAATGATCGTTATGAAATCGTTGATGTTGATGATTGTCAATTAACACAATTACCATTTAAGAGTGTTTTAGAACCAGCAAGATTGAAACATTGGACAAACGTTGTAAACAATACTATAGCATTACTATCATAGATCGAGGTCGATCTTTAATCAGGTTGGCCGAATGTAAACTAATGTAAATTTAAAAGTACTAAAATAAGAATAATTGTATAGTATTAAGAATGATCGATAGTTTGATCGATATATCGAGAGTGTAGTCGATATATCGATAGTGGATAGACGCAATAAAGAAAAAAGGCACTTGATCGAGAGCTAACCATAAGACAAGACGAAAAAACGAAAGCTTGTGAAATTTGTTACAAATAGTTTATTTTGAAAATATAGTCCAGATTCCAGTATTTTTTGTAAACACATAATCTAATTTAAATTTTTTTGCAATTAAAATAAGTGCTTGTCAATAAATAAATGCACTAAACTTCAAGTTTTCCTTAAATATTCCTATTTTTTTAAGGAGTGTTTAAATAAATACAAATATTTACAAAAGCCCGCGCAACAGCTGCTGCCGTGGTTGCCACATCCAAAAAAACATCGCTTTGCAACCCTGCTGCCGGCACCAAATCAACCCTGCTTAGTGTTGTGCAACGCCACGGCGGCTTGCCAATCTGGCAACACGAAAATTTCGAGCTGGCAACTCCCTTTTCGCACTAGTTTCGCCTGGCGTGAACACGCGGATTTCACTTGGTGGATTTTCAAATCAAAAAATAAGGTAATTATGGCAGCCATCCGCACGGATAACCCAGTGATTAATGCTAATGAGTGTACGGTGTATTCCGATTTGATGAAAAACAGCCGGCAGGATGACCAAGAAGCGCCGTAACGGAGGACGCAACAAGCACAACCGCGGCCATGTGAAGCCCGTGCGCTGCACCAACTGCGCCCGCTGCGTGCCCAAGGATAAGGCGATCAAGAAGTTCGTCATCCGCAACATTGTGGAGGCTGCCGCCGTCCGTGATATCACCGAGGCCAGCATCTGGGACTCGTATGTGCTGCCCAAGCTCTATGCGAAACTCCACTACTGTGTGTCGTGTGCAATCCACTCCAAGGTGGTGCGCAATCGCTCCCGCGAGGCCCGTCGCATCCGTACGCCGCCACTGCGCTCCTTCCCCAAGGACATGGCCCGCAACAACCAGAATAGGAAGTAGATATTGGTCCCTAAATAACTGAAGAACTAGAGAAGAACACTGGATGCAGCAGTCCCTTAACATCGATATGGAATCCACCTTCATCTAGAGCCGGCTTTCTTTCATACGATTTTATTTGGTTTTGTGAACGAGCGACGAAGAGAAGAGAAGCAGACGAAATATATTGATGCATCCAGTTTTTTAAATTCGAAATAAACGGTGTGCTTCAATGGGAAACAGATACTGCTGCCAGCAAACATATCATTATTATCACTTTTAAGGAATCTATGGCAGAGAGTTTACATCTAAAATGTGGTCATTATCAGCTGTAACCTTTAAACTCCAACGGAGAGGCATATCACACCAGTGTTTATATAGAAAATTGACCAGAAATAGGTTCAGATCTTGCTTCGTCAAGTGAAGAGGTGCACAGCAGAGAAATAATGGATATATAAGCCACCTGCTATCAGCTAGGGGGCTATTATAATGGTTGAAATAAGCAGCGTGTTTCTATGGTAGAACAGTACGGAGCAGACTCGCCAGTATTAGGTTCTGGAGGGGAAAGATCTCAATTTAAATAGAATCTGAATCTAAGTAGTTGTTCTCCCTAATTTTGTATGTGTTCCTCATATGTAAAGAAACATCCACCTGCATGAAAATCCAACAAAACAGTTTTAAAGTAAACCGTAGGTGGGACTTTTAGCAACACTTTCTTACCCCACAAATTGGTACCATATTTAGTTTAATAATAAGGCTCCTTTTAAGGGGGATATTAAAGCTTAATTATGGGAAAATATAAATTTAACGATTTTTAAGTAACTATACTAGTCCCCCTTTGTTTTAGAGCTAGCTGGGTGAAATAGTAGTTTGTATTGCTGGTAGTATAGATATTTGTATATTTAGGAATTTTAATATAAATCGAAACGGACCGGATCGGACGACCAAATCATATAGCTGCCGAGGTACAATTGGAAAATAAGAGATAACATTTTTGCATGTATCTGAAGCAGTGGTGCCCATGCAATACATTGACATATTAGAATTGCATTGGTGTGTGTAGAACAAATTGAACGTAGGGCTAGATATAAGAATGAATGAAAGCTACCTTTTTTTTGTAATAACTATGACTAAGAAATTAGTTGTTTAACGCTGATAGAGGCTAAATTTCACATTCACATTTAAAATTTATAATTAATTAATTAATTTATTTTTAAAATAATATTAAAATCTGCACAATTTCAAGATTTTTAACAAAAAACATATATAAGACAGTTATTTTTTAGAGTTTCAAAATCATATTTTTATTATATAAAACCGGATTTTTATATTCACTAATCGAATAACAATTTTCCCCTCACGAGCGGCTGCCGATGTTTCACCACTATCACATACTTGGCTCGAAGGTTCATATCTAGCACAGTGGAGAAAAGCGCGCGATCGGTCAGCAAAGTGTTCTCCGGGTGCTCTCCGTATATCGCAGGAAAATGCAATAAGAAGTGCTTTACCAAATGCAAGTGAATGTGATTAGTAAAGGTAAAGCCGCGGCGCGAGTGTTGGTCGTTCTTTTGTAATGAAAATAGTGAAGTTTATAAAGATATCGTTAATATAATTGTTTCTTGGCAGCGAAAATGGTGAGTTTACTCTAACGGTAAATGGTTAGTTATCAGCCTGTGTACAACAGCGCCAGTTGTTCGTTTTCAGAACTATTTGTAAAAAGGCGCCACTACGTCACTGCGTTAGATTCGGTAACTAGACTTTTCCCCCATAGGGGCGCTTTGTTATTTTTTGACCATTTTAAAGCGACACCAATTGGCAGTACTTTTCCTTTAAAAAAAATTATTTTAACTAACAAAATATCATGTACATTTTTTTTAAATTTATTTTTACAATTTGTTAAAAAAAAAACACTTATCTTTTCCTTCCGCCGATAAAGGTTATTTTTTTATCTCAAACGCACGCTAAAATTTATTGATATTGTTTAAAGTTCTGAAATTAAATTTTAAACAAATTAGCATGTATAAATAAAGGTGCTTAATTTCGGGTAAGCACTATTTTTTACTCTGTCAGTTAAAAATGTAGCCAAAATAAAAGAAAAATGTGTTTAACAAAAGTGCCAGAACTAAAAACTGTATTGTACAAATTATTTTGACTTAAGCTTTAATGTACTAATACTTTACTAACTTCTTTACAGTGCCAGAACCAAAGGTAAGGTAAGTCACAGGTCCTTAAAGTTATATTTATCAATAAAAACTACCCGCTTGTTTCCTGTTCGGAGGCGACGACGTACTTACTCGTGTGTGATATCTCATTTCCGGCTTCCACATGTTTCCTTTAAACACCCAGCAGAAATATGAAAATAGAGGCAAGTGAGAAGGGATATTAATATAATTAAATAAATAATGTTGCTGCTGTTCAATGCTCAACTAAATTGGTTGTATTGCTACGAGCATCTATTTTATTTCTGAAAATCTAAATGTAATGTAAAATTGTCATATTTTGAAAAACAACATATATTTGTAAACTTTTCATAGTCAAATTTTTCTATAATTTATATTCATATTTTTTTCTGCGGAATACCCTTAATTTTTCGCATGTACCCATTGCAATTGTTGTCGTCTAGAGGGTACATCCATGCAAACTGTTTTTGGCATAAATTACACAGACGTGAGTGCAAAGGCAAATGAGTGCGAGGAGGCGGAGGCAGGGCCTGCCTCCCATTGAGTAGCATGTGTGTGTGTGTGTACACTTCCTTTTCCTGCTTACCCTTTTTTTTCATGCGTTTTTTTTTTGTTCTTGAGCCGTAACAATTTTTTCTTGGCTTTCTGCTGTTTCAGCAACAGCAGCCAGCGCTCTCTGCTGTGCTGAATTATTGTTTTCGTTTTGCCGGGAAAATAAAAATAAAACGTAGACATAAGCAACAGCCGTTGATCATTTAGCATAAATTAAATAGAGCCCACACACACAAACACACAAGTGCTAAATGAAAGTTATGATGAGGAAGTGCCAGGGTTCAAAGGGGAAATTAATTTGCAAAATAAAAGAAGTTTCTTGCCAAACATAAACAAATTATTACTGAATTTACCAAACCAAAGCTTGATTGATTTCTAAGCTTTAGTTAAGAAAGAAAGACTTTTATTATTTATTACAAAAATTACTTTATTATTACTTTTACTTAAAACTATAAATTTAGTGCCTTGTTGGCAAGTGTCTAAACATATTTTTACCAATCTCTGTTACATCATAATATGCATCGCTCTTAAATCTAGCTAGCTTAGGTTCCCCCTCTCCCTTCTCCGCTTTTGTTACCGTTTCCATATTAATTCTTCACAGAAAATTCAAACTTCAGTTAGACAAACATCTTACGTTTCAAAATTCTTAATTGGACTTTGTGCTATTTCCTCCTCTGCATCTGTTGATCTAGCCGGGAATTAATTCATATCTCTTAGTATTTTAGTTAGTCAACTAAATGGCATTTCTTACTGATTTAATAGTCAGATCCTTTCCCGCAAAAGCCTGTTCCGTTCTTAAAGCCACCCGATCATTAACTATCCCAGTTCCTCTGAAAAATGCCCTACCATACTTGAGGTGGGAGCCATATTTTCCGCCGAAAAAGCCTGTAGTTGGAAAAGTTAATAAATTAAATAAATAAAACATATGTATAATAAATAGCGTACCCCTTAAGCGAACTGCGTTTACCATGTACATCAAAACTTTGAGTCGATATCCAGAAATGATTTCATCATCTTCGAATATTTGAAGAACCAGCTTAGTTCCCGGATCCCTTGTCGGGATATGAAGTTTGGACTCCCTTTGAAGTTTATCTATTTTTGCGTCCCTTCGAGGCTCAGTCCTCGGCTTTTCGATATTCCTGGGATGCGAATCGACGAAGGCGGAGTGAGTCCAACGTCGCCGAAATCGAAGGGAATGGACTGATCCTGGTAACATGGCGGTGAGTATGGCTCTCTTTCTTCTCTTGGAAATAAATAAGTTGTTTGGAAATACAATAAAGTAATAAGACAGCTTGCATGGTAATGTAATTGTAATGTGTCAAAGTGAATATAGGAATAAGCATATATTATAACTGACAGCAGTGGAAATTCAAACTATTTTCTTATTTTTTCACAATATTTACAGAGTTGTATTTCTAACGTATTCTATTTTATTTTTAAGAGCTTTCTGCTCGTTTTTTTTAACTCTTTGAATTAAATTTAATTTTACGACTGACAAAGCACACTTAAAATTTGTACATACATGCACATCCACTTATTACACTTCAATGGCCCCATATTCGTACTACAGACAGATATAGAGGCACACATACACTCGAAATTCATTCAGATAGCAAATTCTATTATATATTTCATAGTTTCGATAGCTTTTTGTGCACTTGCTCGCTCACTTTTCCACTTTTCCAGCAATTGTCTCGTCGCCTCTCACTTCTAACCCTCGATATACGACGGGTCCTGCCATATTTTAACTTTAATTTCCGTTTTTTCCCCGTTTTGAGCCTTCCCATTCGGTTGTGATTCCAATATCCTTTTTATTTTTTTATATGTACTTCGTTCTTTTTTGTTCCGAGTACCTAATGCCAGGGCCAGAACAAAACACTTTCACTGCCTCCTCATCCTCGTTCGCAGCTATAGGTTCTGCCATTTTTTTGTAGCTCCTTTTTTGTTGGCTACTCTCGGTGTGTATCGTAAATAAAAACGTTAAATGTTTTTTTAACGTACGCCACTTAACACTCGGTACAATTTAAAGGCAATTGGGCACACCAGAGAACAGCACCGGCAACGGCAATGGCAACCGAGCAACAATGGCCGCAAAAAGTCAAGCCAATGCACATACAATATCTCTCTTTATATATATAAATGTGCACGATACGTTCATGTCTGCGTCAGGGGATTCATTCTCTTTAAATAATGGTTGAGTGGGTATATTTGATATCCTTGAATGCAACAGGCTAGGGGAAAATAGTTAGAAAAAGCAACACGTTCTGTTGAGTGTCTACATTTTACACAGGGATTTGCATTAGGAGGAAATGGCCATTGACAAAGAATGTACAAGAAATAACGTCATTCGTCCTAGCTTTAGTGATAGCTTTTAATATTTAAATACCTTTAAGTACTCCGGGTATCGATCGAGCTCAATTTTAAACATATTATTTAATCTTGGACAATAGAGCAAAATTTATATCGATAAATCGGTTTTTGGTATATACTTTACAAAAAAACAGATGAAATAGACTGCAATGTGAATTATATTTCATTTATTTATTACTAAATTATTTATTTTCCTTCCAAAACTAAAATACAGGATATCCCAAAAGTTTTCTCTGTTAATTTTCTCATGTTCCCCATATTTTTTGTCCCTTCTCCCTTTTTATTATTATTATTTTGACATTTTGTTAGCTGGCTCGTAATTTAATATAGATTTTTGTGGCCCCCACCCATTCACTCGCTCATTTTTTATGTTTCAAACAATAAATTGTCAATTGATTCTGGTTCTCCTATTTATGAGACAGCCATATATATTTGTGGACTTTTCATTTCTCTTGCCGGCGCAGTGGAAGTGAAAAATTGCCAAACACACAGGAGGAGGTGAGGATGATTTTTCTTTCGTTGGCTTTCCACATCTTGTTTCTTTCTTGCTTGATTCCTTGTCAAACAAATCGTAAAAAAATGGCATTCCTTTTATTTATTGTATAAAAAATCATCAAATGGCGTTTGCTTTTACTCCAATTATGGCCCCTGTGTGCTCCTGTGAAAATTAAAATTTTTTATGTATTTTTCGCTGCTGAACAATATCAAAGTGATACGAGCTTCCTGCGGGACACATGTAGTACCTATAAATATAAATATGATAATGTAAAAAAATTGCAGAGGAGGAAAGGCATAAACATATATTTATTGCCCCTTCTTCCATTGTGTTTATTTTGTGATTGATAAAAAATCGAACTGTATGTATGGAATGTATGTTGCTTTTGTTACTTTTTGGGTGTTATTATTTGTATTGTCAATGACAGCTGCGATGCGAGTTTTTTACGCCTCCACGCCGGTCCGTCCGTTGTGTTCACTGTACCCAGTGGCCTTGGGCTCTGCTCTCTGTTGACCATGGGAAATGTAGCATGTGTCCTCTGTAGAGTGGGGCCTGAAAGGAGCCTGAAAAAAGATACGAAAGAGATACATTTATATTCATATGAAAATTAAGCCTTTATTTGTAATTGAATGTTGAGCCTGTGTGGGCGGTCGAATTTAATTTTACCGAAAATATAGGAAATTTAAAGAAAGTACTTGTTGAGGCGTGGTATTTATTTCTGTGTGAGTTTATTAAGATACATTTTATATTAGTTATAATTTTTACTACCATATATTTCGATATGTTTAATCTTCTTTTGATTTTAAAACCAATGTTATATACTTTAAATTATAGATATATTTTATCTTTAAGAGTATCCAATTACAAATTTATTTTTGTTGAAAAATTACCAGAAAGAAAACTTAATCTCAAGCACCTTTCGCTATTTTATTTCTCCATTAACTTCCACCTTCTTCCTTTGATCCATTGCATTTTTTAAGCACTCCAACTTCCATATTTGCTTTATTCATTCCCTGACGCCCTCACCTGTAAAGGTAAATAAGAGAGTAAAAAAGGTGCAAGAAAGAAATGAACTCATTTGTTGGCCCAATTCGCAAAAATGGAACCCAACTCAATCGCAACGTTAAAAAAATGGAAAACAGCACAGGGAACAGGAGGGTACGTTTCAATACAATTAAATTTCCACGCTGCTTGATTTTGAACGCTTGACGCATTTTAATTATTTTCAATGAGAATGAATGAATGCTTTATGAAATTCGAGAGAGGAGGCGGGCTACGACCCAATTGCTCAATATATTCATGGATCGCCTCCCGCCCAACGTTTTCCCCTTCCGGTTTCCCCTTTTCCCAGTTTTATCCTGAATCCTTTGGCTCTCTTCCTGTGTGGGCGAACGGAAGTGCAGCAAAGACAGTGGCAAGCGCTCCGAAAATGAATGTCATTCATGTCGAGGGACGAGATCGAGTCCTGCATTTCGTGCATGCAATTAAGTATACGCCCCATCTTGCACAGGCAGGTGGAAAAGCAGGTGGAAAATGGGTGAAAAACTGTGCCTGGTCAAGTTAATTACAATCTACATTGTTTATCGGTCTTGAAACCTCCATCTCCACTTCCTTTAAACTTTTAGCCTCTCTCCTTCACCAATTCCCTGGCCTGGTCGTTTTAATAGGAGTTTTAAATATTTAACTTGAGGCCCCATCCTTTGGCCGTAGCTTTGCTTAATTACGCGAGCATTTTTAAAATATTTCCCTTTTAATTGTTTGAGGTTAATTAATAATTCAGCAAATTCACTGCAGAAGTTTTTCCACTGCAGCTCCCGTAGGCCCCACCCTCTCCCTTTTGTTTGCGTGTGCAGTTTTTAATGGACCAGACTTGCTAATGGCCAAGGCTTTCGGCTTTTATACGGGTCCGCCTTCATATTGAAGTCTAGTCTGAGGTCTGGACCTGGACATCATCTGCATAATTCTTCATTAACGCGAACTTAATGCGTTTATGGTTAACGCAGACAGCGAAATGATGTTTCATAATTCAATTATCGTGGGGCATGATGTTGCTGTGCTGGCTTGGTTTGCCTTGGTTCGCTTGGTAAGGGGAAAATCCACCGAGTTGAGTTCATGGAGGTGATGGAAAATTGCGGTTACGGTTCGGTTTACAGCTCTTAAAGGTGAAAGTGTTGGGTGCGGGGCCGCTTTTAATTGAAAAATGTAGCAACTGATTGAGTTACAATAAGGTAAGCCTTTCTATAGAGTCCATTTTTTTTTTGTTAAGTAAATTATTGGGGTTTCAAGAGGATTTTTGAAAAAGTATCTTGGTTAAATTATTTGTGAGATTCGTACTTAAGTTTATTTGTGTACATAAATATATTAAATATAAAAAAATTATTTTATCTCGCCTTAGCTGGGACTTGAACCCACTACTATCCATATAAGACGAGTGCAAGTGAGATAGATATAAGGTTGCTGTTTGGTCATGCCCTCCCCAGGCCCAGCAGCAGCCGAAATTGCACGCATAGTTATCTGCATTTATCTATGCACAACCTCGGCCTTTGCCCTAAGCACAGCTTCGGCCGCCTATTTTGCCGAAGCTATCGGTCAGTTGTCATTCGATCGTTCAATACGAGAGATCAATTCGGGCGCAGCATAGCATAGTTGTTGTTCGCTTATTTTACTTCTCGAGCGCAGCCAATATTGCTGTCCGCTAATCTTGCTAAAGCAT
The DNA here is from genome assembly GCA_014170255.2 of Drosophila triauraria. Taxonomy (NCBI): domain Eukaryota; kingdom Metazoa; phylum Arthropoda; class Insecta; order Diptera; family Drosophilidae; genus Drosophila; species Drosophila triauraria. The sequence continues at coordinate 1,574,448 of CM024334.1, forward strand.
AGTTGCCTAGGTGTACATAACTTTACATTTTGCCCTGCGCGGCCCAATAAACATATTGAAATTGATGAAACAATCGCGATTGTTTTTATTAAGTTAGTGAAGAAGCTCACTGGCTCAACAGTTGCAATTTTTTGCTTAATAGCTCCGATGTTTACCAATAGTGCACAATTTTGTCATAAAAAATCCATATAGGTGTTTTATATTAATATATATAAATTTACTCCTCAGAAAAATTGGAAAATTCAGTCGCAGATGCCATTTCGCAAACCATTTCTCTGCCAATTTCAGTATTGATTTCTCTTTAATAAATTAAATTTTACTCCCACTGCTGGGCTATCTCACTTAACACACAGAGAGGGGAAATCCCCAAATGGCCTGATAAGAATTTCATTTCCTATGCTATTCACACTCATCCACCGTTTAATCCCCACATACCACCGCCTTCGCCCCCACCGCCTCTCCATAAAAATTGATACGCACAATCAGAAACCCTTTTTGCCCAGTTAGAAGGACCCTTTTCCTCGGAGGGTCAGCTTTAAGGCCAAACATAAACAAGTTAGTCAAATAAAACATTTTGTTTTTAATAAAAAAAAGCAAAAAAGCCAAACAAACAGAGAACCATAAATGGATCAAAGTAAAAATTGCCCGAAAAAAAATATTATGCCGGACGTATATGTGCGAGAGGGAGTTAGTGCGTGAGCTTAACCCAAATTATCCATAGCCTCTGGCCAAAAGAAACCCCAGACTTTCACTTACGATTGCGTATACGCAGTGTTGTGTTAGAGAACAATATATGAAAAAATACAATAAAAAAAAAAGAAAACCAAGAATCATGACATGTTTCGGCCCGGCCTCGAAATCATTTATTGCTGTCCACTTGGCTTCAGTTTTTGGTTGTTTTTTGTGAATATCTTATGCTGCTGCTGTTATTATCTCATGAATGCTAAATGCCCTGAGCGTCTGCTGGGAAAATATGATAGAGGAACATTATGCAGCAAGTGAGAGAGCAGCCCTTATGCCTCAAGATGTTATTACGCAGGGAGAAATGATTAAAGATTTTAAAATGAGGATTACTGTAATTTATTGCGGAATATTCAAAAGCTCGTAAGAATAATTTAATTGAAATATTTAATTTAAATTGCAACCTGCAGTAATTTATAGAAATAAATCAGCTGACTCGACCCACAGCCTATTTCACTAAATTTGTTTAATAGAGCAAAATTCCTCACTCCTTTGAAACTTATCCTTTAATTTCATTCACAATTTTTCTCGCAGTGCCAAATTATAAAGTACAATGTACACATATATGCAAAGGAGTCGTGCCGTGATATCTTCTACTATTTATCATACTGCGAACTGAGAACTGTGCGTGTTCCAAGACACTCTTTCTCGGTCTTCCCTGTCCTCCATTTTGCGTGAGGGGTTTTTCCGGTACGAGACATTATCCCCCATCATTATCATCAGCAGCATCATCATCATCGTGATGGCAGCCACTTGGATATCTTGTGGCTTAGCCTGACCCATTATCCCACTTATGCACATTGAAGGCATTCCGTCAGTCAGTCAGTCAGGTCGGTTGGCTGGTTGGTCCTTGCGATTCCTTTGGCTTCACGCTGGCTTCCCCAGTCAGCTTTCTCGTTTCTGAATTGCGCACGAGTTGAGCGGAGATCCTGTGGAGTCCTGCATGTATATCTGCACTCGGGGAAATAATTTTAAAATTATATTTAAAGAATTATTTATTACAGTTTCGATGAAATAAATATTTCCTTTGATAAAACCAAATAAATGTTAGAAAACGTATGAAGAAATACAACAAGAATATATTTAACAAAGTGTGATCAAATTCTGTGTTTTAATATTTAATTATTATATTATATATTACAAGAGGCGCCACATAAATCTCTTTAAAATCTTTCAGAGGTCTCATTGAATTTTTTTTTTAATTTCTGAAATTGTTTTTATATTTTTTGATGTGTCACAAAAATCTCTGACAAATTCCAACAAATCTCGTTTGAAATGCATCAAAAGGTGTCCTAAAACTCATATTTTAAACATAATTAAATATTTAAAAATAATACAATTTACTCCGAAAAGCTACATGTTCTTCGCGTGAAGCATTTATTGGTGTAATACAAAACTTTTCTCAGTGCATGCATGTATGTGTGTGGCCCTTCCGTGTCATTGTAATGGCGGCACATCCGTTGCAAGTAAATGCCATTTGTCGAAATAAATTTCCGTTTTATTTAAATCCACGCACAGCCGGGGAGCAGGGTGTATGGGGGGACTGGGAGTTGGGGGTTTTAGTGGTGGCTAGTAGGAGCTAGAGGACGCCCCTCATGTGACCGAAAATGTACACACACGCACAGGCAGACAAAACGGGGCTTAAGTGTATATTTTATTATTATTTGGACTGCTTGATGACATTTGTCGTTGTACGGCCAAAGACCGGATGTCCTTCTCTGTGTGCAGGCGGTGCCTCTAGCTCGCTCTAAACTCCCTCTATGTCCCCCTCCTTTCCGCTTCCGCTTGTCACCCCTTTTTCCTCCTCTTTTGTGCGTGTTGGCTTTTGATTGCCGCATTGCGTATGTTCATTTGTATTTTGTATCGTTCTCTATCTAACTATCTATCTATCCATCTGACTCACTCTGCATATCCTTCCCGTCTCTTTATCCTGCGTCGGCCTCCTCCCTTCTGCAGCACCTACACGGGAAGGGAAAATGGATAATTCAATCAAGTAATTCCATCTCAGTCCTTGTAAAATAATGTAAGTTTATGTAACTGATTGATTTTCAGATCGACATCAGTTCTGTTTTAAAGGAGTTGCTTAAAAAATAAGTCACGATAATAGGTATAAATATATTATATAATATTATCTAATAATTTCTTGTGTGTTTTGTTTTATTTACAATTTATTAAAATTTTTTTTTGGCACTAGCAGATTCCTTAAAATTGTTTAATAAAATATTCCTACTTCTTTAGAATATCTAAACTAATTTATTGAGAATTTTTCCCTCTGTGTACAACAACTGTTGCCTGTGTCCTGTTTAGCCTTTCGTCAGCTGCAAATCATTTGGCAGCGTTAAATGTTTGCCAAAAGCCCAGAGCAAAACCCTTTATAGTGGGTAGCCCCCTTCCCTGTAAGTCCCTTTTCTGAATCCCCCTTTTAAAACCCTCTACATTATTTCATTCGTATACAGCCCTTTGTCAACGTTTATGAGCTATGTGGTTTTTCCCATGTCCAGTATTGGCTCAACTGTGGAAATTGTATTTTAGGAAATGATTTAGCTAGTTTATTCAAGTCTAATTGACTTTTGAGAAAATATTTAAATTGATTTTTGTGTTTAATAAATAAAGAAGCGGTAAAAATGTTGATAAAAATGATACATCTATCTTTCTTACTCAAAAATATTATTTCAGGTTATTTTAAACGTAGTAATGATAGTTTTGTTTGGTATTATATTTTAATAGGCTTGAATTGCCACCTTTAATGTTTATCTATACAAATATTTAATACCTTCATTAGTTAAGGCTGTACAAAATATTTCCTCAATAAAAAAACTAAAGTAAATAAATATATAAATGCCTCTCTTGAGTTATAAAGAAAATTGTTTGCGCACGTCGACAATTTTTTTAGCAAAACAAAAATCCACAGGACTTCTCTATGGCAGCTACCGAAAGGCCTCTCCTTTCGGCGGCATTTTCACCAAACTCCAGCAACTCCAGCCCCTTCCTGATTTTCCGGTTTTCAACATATTCATTTGCATATATGGAAATGACAAAAACATGGCCGAAAAATTGAATTGAACTTGTGTGTCCCGGGCATGTCCCATGTCCATGACAATGTCCATGTCAGTCAGTCAGTCGGTCACTCAGCGGGTGTCCTTTTTCGTCCAGGCTCCTGGTCACCCACCATCCCATCTCTCATCCAGCAATATGTCGGTTTTGTTTTATGGCCCTGCCGCCTGGAGGTCACCCCCTCATCCGGTGAAATGAGTGACCAAACACTTTGACTTTATCGATGCTGCTAGCTGGGCTGATGATGATGATGGAACCCGAAACTCAAAAACCCTTACCTCACATTTAACATTAAATGCTTCGTTATTATTGTGATATGATGCATGCCCAAAAAGGGGGGCCTAAACCCTTTCCCTAACCCCATACTAAATGGCGTGTATGTCAAGCAACATTTCCCTCGAAGCTCGGTTGTCGGCCGCCTCATCCTGTCCCTGCGGAACGGAATGTTTCAAATTTTAATGAGCGGAACATTTAATTTTAATGTTTTGCGAACATGTGTTCATTAATGTTTACTGGTTGACCTCAAACCCAAAAACTTAAATTCCATTCGAAATTGTCTTAAAGTTTGGGCACTCGAATGTCAGATTTAAGATTTGAATGGAATCTTACTAAAGGATGAAATATACGGTATTTTAATATTAAAAAAATTATATTGTGCGTTTAAGGAAATGTCTTTTTATATAAAATCATGTAAAAAGTTTATTTTAAGAAAATAAAATACTAAAATTTTCCATGGCCTACTTTCAGGCATCAAAGCAATAGAAATAAATTCTTAGATTTTTATTGTTACCCTCTTTAATTTGTAATTTTAAACCAAGTCCAGCCAAACAATTCTTAAAGTTTCGGACGAAACATTTCTATTAGACAAAAATGGCTTCGTTATTTTTTTTTCTGTTGGCACACACTTAAAATAATGAGCGCTTAATTTAGCACAAATTCTGGAGCCAGAAATGGAAACTTTTTTTTTTTGCTGTCGGTTCTGAGGCCAACGCAATCATTACGCTCGATTAGGTCCTCGAGATTCGTTCGGGGCTGCCGTTTTCTCTGGCTGAGTTTTTGGTGATTGATTCGAAATTGGTTGGCGCTGATTTCACACAATCTATCTCAACTTCGATGAACATTTAACGTTTAACGCAGCGCCCGCCGGCACCACTGGCCCCGCCACCAATTCACTTTGTTGGAAAATAATTACGATAAAGGCTCTGCAGGATTAAAAATAGGCAATGTTTAATTGGGCGTATTTGATTTGCGGCCTCGATTGTCATAAAAGGCAACGCAAAGCAACAATCATGTGTGGGATAAAAATCGTTGATTAGATAATGGCTACTGCGGCCGTAATGGAACGATTATAATGTGTGTGTTCGCCAAAATGTTTCAAGGTTATTTTAAATTGCCAACATACTTGGTGGCAGTTTATAAAATTCGTTACTCAAACATATTAAATGTTATCGATAAATAATAACATTTGAAAAGGATTAGGTCACACTAGAAAATAATAAAAGCAACTCTGGACGTAATCGATTGTCGGTTTCATAAATAAAAGTATTGTACTGCTGATTGAGCGTCCTTGGGAGCTGCTTAAATTAAAATCAAGTTTTTCAAGATGATGTCCATCTTCCGCGTTTGCCTGACGCTAATTTTCAGCCTGCAAATTCTGAAAAATTGTGCAAGCCAGCTGAAACTCTGCCAGAGGTCCTTGGACGTGTTTATTTTAATGCTTAAACTAATAACTAAAGCCTGCAAGTTCTTTAAGATATGTAAGCTTTTACACAAACTTTATAAATCGCTTAGTAACTTGTTTGAATTGCAGTGTAACCACAAAGTTAGGCAAGAAGCACGAAATGGAGAAGATAATTGAATTAGTTGTGATCTCCTGACGTCATGTACAAAAACCGCAAAAGCGATTAACCCCATTTAGTCTAAGACTTCTTGCCTTATCACTGTCATCTGTCATCGCCCAACAAAAGACGTAAAAAAAAACGGAGTAGAGGAGAAAATAAGAAGAAAGCGAGAGTCCTGTGTGTGCAGTCACTCAAATATGCAAATTAGCTTGTTGGAACTTCAGCTTAAACCTGGGCCTAGCAGCACTCTCAGCTCTTTGTGTCCCCGAACCCCCCAAAGTATTTGGGTTAATGAATAGACAAACTTTCGACAACCTCAATGTGCAAAAGTTTTGCTAGCTCCCCAAGTCCACCAGCGACAACTGCACACAGATCTTCTAAGGGATGCACGGAAAAATAAGTATCTCTCATTTGCAAATTATTTAATGTAACAATTACCAATACTCCTTGGATAACTATATAATTGTACGCGTAAAATGTAAGATATTCAGATCCATACAAATCCTTTGGGTTTTCTCGTACTTATTTCCCATTTGTGATATTTTTCCCCTGTGTACACATGTGGAAAGGCAAATGCAATTCGAGAGCAGGAGGATAAGGTTAGGCTAAAAGGATATCTGGAGGTTGGACTTGGACTGCTTGTCGTGGCATTATCAAGTGAAATATGTGGAACGGTAAGGAAGCGGAAAAAATCTTGGGAAAACTTGTGTTTGACTTGCAGCTTTCTTGGCTTACTTGGGCCCACTACCACTTCCATTCGCAACCGGCTGCCTGCCACGGAACTTTTGAATATTTCATCATTTTTTGGTTGCAAGGTAGCCAACGTCGTCGTCGTCGTCTCTAAGCCTATTAAGGACATCAAACAAACATTTTGCAAAATTAAATGGCCATGCAAGGCAAGCACATGTGTGCGCGCGAGCCGCCCTTGGTCCCTTCATCGTTTCTTCGTCTTTTGTGTAACTTTGCACAAAATATTTTAGATATTATGTCACACTTAGGGGACGATGTGTCGTCCTCCATTTATGACCGCACGCTGGAGACTGGGAGAGTGGGAGAGAGAAAGTCCTTGCTAAAAGGATTCCTCGCGCCGAAGGAAATGCAAAACATTTTCAAATATTTATGAGCTATTAACACTTGGGCAAATCTCTTAAGAAATTTACCCAGCGAAGATGTGAGTGTGTGTGTTTGCCCTCTTTGCGGTCACTTTAAAATTATTTATTGTCTTTTCATGGCTTTCGGTTATTTCGGTTTTAATGGCAGCAGCTGAATATGCGCTTGACTCGTTGTTGTGGTTTGTCAGTTGGTTTGTTAAACTAAAGGCGGTTGCTTCTCTCTCTTTCCTCATCGCCTGTCTTTGTGTTTATTAATTTGTAGTTTAATCATAAAATTATATATATTTTCGGCCGGGCCGAGCGTATGCTTTTGGCCATAACAGCTTAGCGTCTTTGATTGTGGTCAAATTTTGCTAAATTTGCTAAATACTGAATATACATTTAGACCAAGAGGCTACGCTTAAAATTAATTGAACACGCAGTTAATGGTTTTTAGTTTTAATTTGTTTATTTTATAAAAGGATCTGAGGCTTCCCACGTTTTGTATTTAAATTATTTTCATAATTAATCAACTAAGTAATCAACCACAAAAACTTTCAATTGGATGCCTTTTTCCTTTACAATTTAATAACAATCTTGGCAGGCGCACGAGAGACTTTCACCCATAACAGTTTATCAGGTTACACCCGATGCTCTGTCGACCTCATAGGTATATCTAACTATATAGATTTATATATATGCAGCTTCATTTGAGCGAAATTCTTGGCTGGCCAAAAATGTTTCCGCTTCTGTTCCAGAAACTCATTGAACTTTATGCGAAACCGAAATCAATGTGAAAGAGCCCATTTAGATATATGCACTTTCAATGCGAGTTGCGAGTTCGGTGGGGGTGGCGAAGTGGGGGAAAATCGGGAGAAAAGCAAAGGAAAAAGCGGAAAAACGCTGCCTAAAAATGCGGTCAATGAACACATATGTATGTGTGGCACGGGCCAGCGAGCAACAAAAACACAAAAGTCATTGCAGTTATCGCGACAAAAGGCAGTGGCAGAAAAAAAGAATTCCTGGACACCAGGACCTTTGCCTAAAATGCTGTTTATCTTGTCTCGGGCCCATGAATGCGACGGCGATAGGGCGTGCAAGTGAGATGGCACTGGCACCTACGTACGGTGCCAAGAATTTGCCCAAAACCCGTACACAGAAAATAATATCGATATAACATAAGGGATATGATGGAGCTCTCTTCTGATTTTTTTCGGAACAACTGCGCGCGCATATGGGTACAAGAACAAAACCTACACGTTGTCGGTAACGAACACTGCGTTATAACGGTTACTGGCTTTTGACTTACGTTTTTAGGCTCCCGTCTAATATTTTGGTGCCCAACCATGTTTTATTTGAGATAGAGCAGCTGTGTGCTTAGAGCTACAAAAACAAAATCTACACATTAGCGAAGATCGCTTGCTTCAAACTACTGGTTTTAGATTTACGTTTCAGTAATGCTTTTGATGGTCTTTTTGTTTTTTTTGGCTCCGATTTTAGATTTCGATGCCCAACCATGCTTTATAATATTAAAAGTTATATATTTTTTTAAGTGTAAAGCCCTTTTAGGTTTGCTGGCGTCGTCCCGTGCTAACGATGGAAAATATAAAGCAGAAAATGAAGTAGCCAGCCAAAACAGGATCCCGGCTTCCCTATTTCGCAGGACATGCAAACATCGGGGTGACAGCAGAAGGACACATGGCGGGAAATACGCCGGACGGGAAAAGAAAAGCCAAGACCAAAGCCAAAAAGAAAGTTGAGCGAACATTTTTGTGGTCGAGCAAATTTTTGGGCTTCGATGATGAAATTTGGCTGCCAAATAGGTTACAAGCAATTTCTACTTGGGGTCGAGCGACCAACCGACCGACCACCAGTTTATGGAGTTTATTTTTCGCCAGTCCCGCCTTTCCTTCCCCCACCCCACCCTCAACAAACTCCACAATTTGTTGTTCTGGTATTTTTTGGCCAGCGATTTTCCTCTTTTCTCTTCTGCTTCGGTTTTTATATATTTTTTTTTTGTGTTGGCGAGTAAATGAAACGGAAATATGTTTTGTAGGCCCGTTGCTGCTGCTGGTGGTGCTGCTGCTGCTGCACATGACAAACAAACAACTTGGAGCTCGAGTTAGAGGGGGAAATTTGGGTGAATTTCCCTTCCTTAGCTTGCCAAGTTTCTTCGGGAAAAGAGTCTTTAAGTTTGCCGCTGCTCTTACAGGGAAATGCCAAGAGCTGTAGCCAAAAACTGTTTTGGTAAGCGGCTTAACGAAATCATCTCTCAACTGATGAAGGTAAATCAAGGGAAATTCTAGGAAACAGCAGGACTCTTGGATGGGCGAGACCTGAACTTTAGTTTGGAGTTGGAATTTATGGCAGCTGATGCGAAATTAATAGAGGGAAAACATTTTTTCAAAGAGGTGTTGAGAAAGAAGATATAGAAAATGAAGATTAGTTCGTTAAACACCTTTAGAAAATATTCTTTCATCACAAATAAATATCTTAAAATATAACTTAGGGAATTTATGCTTCGTTCTCCTGCGACTTTTATTCGTATTCATTTTGGCTTTTTAATTTCTAGATAAAAAAAGGACTCATAGCATATTCACAAATTTATAATTTCTATTAGCGCAGAGAGTTTTTTGCAGATCGTAAAAATGTCGCCGCCACTGACGTTTGGCGGACTACAGCACTTAGTCTAATTTAACCACTAAACAAAAACACAAAAAACAGACACCGAAATATGTGTACAAGCACGGACACGGACAACCAAACACATTCTGTCAGTCACTTGGCAATCCTGGCCAAACCATTGTCACAACATTTGTGCAAATATCTACGGCGCTTTTCCCGACCGACCGACCGACTTTCCTCCTCGATTTGGCAATTTAAAGTCAGGACCGACGGTCGAGACCGAAATACCGCAAAATGTTTACATCCGTATATAAAATTTCATTTGATTTTCTGTCCACGGTAGGCGGAGGCATCTGGTTGTGTACGTATATAAAATCATTGGCCGATTATTTTGCAGGAAATTAAAAACCACAAATCTAAAATGTTTGAAATATCCGGTGCAACAATTAATTCATTAATAAACGGAAAAAAAGGGAGATATTGTACGTGCGCACGACAGTTGAAAACGGAAGTGAAATCAGGCAAAATGTATAAAATATATATATTATATGTTTGTGTATAAAGTGTATATCTGGTTTATAGAATGCATCATCTGATAAGGCAGAACAACGCGAATATATATATGTTTGTATGTATTGTACATTTGATTCTTTTTGTACCCTGTAAAAGGGTATTATGTCATTAGAAAATTAAAGTAAAAGGCGATGTAAGGCATCTGCGACCCTATAAAGTATGTATTCCTGATAAGCATCACCAGGTGAATCCTTGACCTTGCACTTTTTTAACTAGTAACCTTTAGATCTCAGAGATTATGAACTTAAATTTGAGTTCATTTGGACTATAAACATGAGAGATATCAGACTATAAAGTTGGAATCGTTTCCTTCTATCTCGCTTCCACTCGCACGCGCTGGTGGACTTCCTGGGTCGTGGGTTCGAGTCGTGGGTTAACTAAACAATACAACTTAATTTTTTTATTTAAACATTCTTCTCAGAGTATTTTTTAAGAGTTTCATAGAGAGAGCCTTGGGAAAATGGGATCTAAAACAAAGACTTAAGTACCGGGTATCTCACTGTCGATCACTCTCGACTGCCACTCTCTTACTTGTTCGATCTGGTGTCGGCTTGTGCATTATTAATTTAAATATGGCTGCATATGTATGGAAAACTCATCTGAATGCCTATTGATGCACTTTTAAATGCAATGCACAAACCTCGTTTTTCCGCCTTTTCCTGACATTTTGATTAAGCCAAAAATGTAATGCAATTTAGCAGGTGGCACCCCTCTTTTTCGTTGTCAAATTATTATTTAATGACTTATCTTTTTTTGTTCTTGTTGTTGGATATATTGTGCATTGTTTATGGTGACAATTTTGTCCGGTCCGTGGGTTGGACAAAATGTTCTTCTCTCTGGTTTTATCCATTGAAATGTTTACGCTCAATTGGCATTGGTTTGACAAATAAAAAATTAATTGCCCATTAATGCACCGAACGATGGCAGAATATAAAACCGATATACGTATATAAATGCAATGAAATGAAGGAATAAATATATATAAAAGCACACACACTTATCGGTTTATCCGGATCTCTTGCAATAATCAATATAGAATTGTCCCATAATCAAAGCCGTGTTAATTGCTCCATTCATTGTCAATATGTTATTAATTAATTAAATATTATTTCAAGCCGTGCCGTGTTTTTTTATTTGTCTACCTTCAATATGCATGTAAAATGTGTTTTCATTGATCAAAATCAATTAAACATTATTAAAGATGCTAGGGGAAGAGGGGGCGTGACTGGGAAATATAATTGCGGTTTTCAATTCAGATTTAATGGACAATGTAATCAAAGTGTCAACACACACACACTGCAGCGAAAGAATTATCAATGGGAAAGGGACATAAATAATCAGTTTTAAGGGAAAATAATTCTAAAGGGAAGACAAACTACATTCCGATACTTAATTAATTAAATAGAAAGGATATATATTTTAGTTATTACATTAACAGAAAAATTCTACAACCTCGTATAAAATTGCAAAACTAAATCTTAGTTTAACTAAATACCTCCCATGTCTTGTCGAAATCTAACTATGTTATTTAACAAAAAGATCGTCCTTTTACCTCTGCCAAAAAAAGAACAAGCAATAAAATCAACACTTCATATAACACCTACTTTGAACCCCTCCATTCTCTGCCTCGAAATTCAATTTGTTTCTCGCAAAATTCAATTCGAGCCAAAGAAAACCAACAAATTTCCCAGCTAAAACCCCTTCAGAGTAACCCCGAGAAGTGTCCAACCCGTCGAGAGTAGAGTAGAAGAGATGCCAGGAATAGTAAAGCCCTGAGTTTTATATGCTGACGTTTGATTATCGACACGGTTCTGGGATTGTTGCTTACCAGTAAAAAGTGCTGCCATGTGGCAGTCCAAGCCGAATAACAACAAATGCCAAAGAAAAGAAATCCAAAGATGCCAAACATTTTGTGTTGTGTTGGCCAGCAAAAAAGAAAAATCCAAGCGAAGAGAATAGAATAGGAAAATATGTTGGGTTGTTGGGATGTTGTTGGAGATGCCGGCAAACTTGTGATTTTGTAGACCGAGCTGGTGGCCGTTTTGCTTGACAGTCATTTCCAATAACTTCATTTTTCCGTTGTTGAGCAGAGATTGTGTTGCAGATTGCACCTTCTTTCTATGCACAGAGAGATTTTTCTTAATTTTAATAATCATTAAGGACCTTATCAAGCAAACTAGTCTTGATTCCGTTTACTTGCGTTTATAATTTATACTTATAACAGTTTAAGTACATAGCAAATGTCAGAATCGATTATTTAAAAACTGCTTTCGTTATTCATAATATAGAAATTGTCGATTATTTTTATGAAACTCATCGGCAATTGCTGCTTTTCTTAAGGAAGTAGATATATTTACATAATTTCTGTATTGTTTACATTTTTCTGTTTACAACTCTTTGTATAATATGTTTAAAGGCAATTCATAAGTTAATTGATTTTCTTTTCAGTATAATCAAGCTAAATGCTGCACCTTATTTAATGAAATCGATATGTAATTAATCTTAAATTGATATTAATATTACTTTCAATGGTCAAATGTAAATATGAGATAATAAAAAAGCATAATTGATTAATAGAAATGGAAAATCATAATCATCATTACCCTATCGATTATTTTTAAAATCTAGTCCTGCAACAAAAGTAGTGAACCGATAAAGAAATCGTTCCTTTTACCTACTTCATTACGTCCCTTCTTATTCATTTAAATACATCTAAAAAGTGGACAAAAATGCTTTTTTCCTGTGCAAAAGAAACCATACTGTCATGTGGCTGCCACAACGGCAGCAACTGAAAACCGCAAACAACAAAAAGCATTACATTGATAAGGCCGAAATCAGGTCACAAATGTGAGTCGTATACGTAATATAAAAAGTATTTCGCCCTGTTCGAGAAGGACCTGTGTGGGTGTGGCTGTTTGTGTGTTGGAAAATTCTCATTCTTTTGCAGCTTGTTTGTCTCTCTGTTTGTATCTGAAGCTTGCAGCAGCTCAAACTGTCAAAAAAGGGCTGGTCCCGACAGAGTTTTTGTGTGTGTGTTGTTGTGTCTTGGCCATTTGTGTGTTGGGTTGTTGTGCCTGGAAAATGGTCTCTGCATCTGATTTTGTAATTAAATGCTTTGAATTTCGGAGAAATATATATTTGAAATAAGACGGGGGCAAGGTGCTGGTGGTGGCACATGTTCTAGGGCAACCTAATTGGATTTTTAAACAATGCATTATTTGTTGAACTTAATGGGGTTTTATTTCGTCCAAAGCATTAAACATTTATTGAACGAAACGTAGTCTATTTGCGTTGAAGAACTCGTTTTAATAAAAAATAATATTATTGCAAAAAAAAACTCTATGATATAATTTTTAAAATTAATTAAACTAAATGTAATTGAACTAAATATATTCCCGCTTAGTATGAATATAATTTTAAAGTTAAGTTAAGTATTATCAGAGACTTTTAAGCTTAACATCACCAAGGGAATTAAGCCATTTGCAAATAGCTATATTTAACTGCATTAATTGGAAACCCATTTACCCAAAACTTATATATTTCAGCGCTTAGCTAACTTTTTCCTTCATTTTCATTTCCGTTTCCATTTCAAAATGCCAGCCACTTTTCCATCTCCTGTCTGCAAAAGTTCACAAACAAATCGAATTGTTTTTAGTTAAATTGAATGGCCCGCAGAACTCTCATGACAAATGCATAAAAATAGCTAAAGCCGCCCGAATGGAGAGGAACACTCGCCGCTTTCCGAAATGTGGCGAGTCATAATATTTGGAGCGGCCCCCACCGACGCCTCTGTGTGTGGTAGTAAATTCATTTTTGGTTCATGTTTGCATATCTCACGCCAAAAATATTCTTCATTGACATGCATTTTGGCTTACACACAAAAGCTGGTTTTTCGGGATCCTGTTTGTTGTCCTATCCTCGCTCGCCCGCTCGCTTGCTCGCTTGGCTCCTCTGCGAACAATATCCTGACATTCAATTCGACATTTGTTTTTTTTTTTTTGGCGAGGGAAGGGGCCGTTGTGTTGCAATTCTAAGCGCAGACGCCACCGGATGTTGCATGCCAATTTCATTTTGGAGTATGTATTTGCCTTCGCATTTTGTTGTTGTTTATTGTGTGTGCGTTTGTGTGTGGGCGCAGGCGGAGGCGGAGGGAGGTCTGAGAACGTTTCAGATAATTTATTTTGGCATTCGGCGGGGCTGGCGCTGGTATTTATGGGATTTGCGTGTGAAATTTTCAGTTGGCTTCGCTGTGACGGGAAAAGGTGGCCAAATATATAGAGAAAATATAAACAAATAACAAGATAACTTGCAGAGCTCAAAACGTTATTTCCGATATACATATATGTACAAAAGCCTTGAAAATTCTGGATAGCTTTTAAATTCGAGTTTCTTTGCCATTTCTTTTCCATCCCCTGGCTGCCTTTCAAGGTTAAACGATTTAGGTTTTATATTTTGGCAATTTACCGAAGAAGCTGACTGGATTACAAAACATTTCTACCAAAGCGACACGTAATCGATGGTAGATTGTGAAAGGAGTTGTGGCAAATGTGCGGAAAATGGGAAAAGGTATTGAAGGGAGTTTCCTTGAGTGAAACGAAATAAAGGGTAGAGGGTTGAGTGGGTTAACTTAGGCAGCTGATGCTGGAGAAACCCAATCGAGGTCATTTGGAGAAAAGACGAATTCTTGTATTTTAAACTAATTTGCAGAGAATAAGAAAAATCGGAAAAGAAACAGCCAGCATTCATTTCCAAGGGATTTCGCTTCATTTATTTATAAATATTTGTAGTTATTTTTGAGACCTCCTCTCTCTCTTTTCATTCGGCACTTAAAATGAATGTTGGCTGTTCAGGAGTTCTCACCTTTCAGTGACCTAACACGAATCCATCTCCCGCGTGAAAGAAGATTTTCCCCGTATTGCACTGACTTCTTCTCCTCGCACTCTCCGCATTTCTCATTCAATTGCAAATCACGCAACATTGTAAACATTTGTAAAACTGCTTTAAAAACGGCGGAGGGGCGAAACAACAGCGGGGAAGGAAAACATGAAGGAAGAAAGCAAGGAGGGTAAAACCTTTCTTTCTTCTTTGGCGAAAGAAAAGAATTTTCGCTTTTGCCAGTTGAATGATGAGACATCAATCACGAAGCAGCGCGTTTGTCATTCGCCCCAAAAATACGCACTGTCAAATTCACTCAGGGCCACGCCCCGCTTAAAGTTTCAACATTTTCCCATTCTTTTCTCCAGTTGTGTGAGAATGTTGTTGTACTTAGTAAATGTTCAATTTAAAGGTATATACCTTAAAGTATAACCACGTAAATCTTAGAACCTAAATAATACAGCAGTATTTTTCAGAATAATTCTTAAACTCAGAAATTTTACAAATCTCAAGATTATTACAAAAGTTAAACTAGGTACGTAACTCCTTTAGGTATGCAACATCTATTTGTATCAAATCAAAACTGGGTATCTCATAGTCTCCTTGTTTATTTTCCTTTATGTATTTCTCCTTTAACAAAATGGATTGCTAGCATTCAGTTACCTGCAACATTTTCTAATGACATCAAAGCATAGCAACAACATACGTCAGTTTTGCTGCTTGTTGCTCGTTTAGCGGCATTAAGATTGATTAGTTTTCCCACACTGCAAAAGTTTTCCTGCAAACTCAGAAGAAAAAACATAAAAGCAGAAAATTATGCTATCGAATGATGAAGGAGTTTTCCTTTGTTTTTCTGTGTAAAAATAAAAATTTGGTTCCCTATCGTTTACATAAAATTTGTGTCAGGTTGGGTGTGAAAATAGTTGCATAATTTGTTTTTAATAACTCAGTCAAATAGTTGCGCAAAGAAGGATAGTGCCGGGAAAAGCGTTTCATCATCAACTAATTGTTTGAACTCAAGAGGGAAAGTTAATGACTTTCAAGTGCTGTTGCTTGGGCCAAATGAAACATTTGTTGCTCGCTCGGCTCCTTACTTCTGTCTGTTGGTTAAATGTGTTACAAGCAATTTCGGTCTGCTGGCGGCCAGGCCAGGATATTTAATAAACCGACAGCCGTTATGGCACTCACATTTGTGCCAAAGTTATTAAGCCGTCCTCAAGTTGGCCATAAAGTAGGGCGTGCTTTGGTTGAGCAAAGGAGCAATCCTATTTTTTGAACCATCTCTGGCCCACTTGTGAGCTATTTTAATTACTTGTAAGCCCTTGCAAGTGATTATAAAGCAACTTTAACCAATGGTGCTCGGTTTTGGAAAGAATAAATTACTCACAAATACTTAGTTTTCATTAGAATAATCTACCATATATAACTTAAATTATACAATTTTTATAAACTCTGTCTGAAAACTAATTTATTTTCTCAACTGGGTAAACTTGCCTCCTAAAAACTATTTATTCTCAACCCCAGTTGTTTCTGGAAGTTTATTCAGCAAAAGTTTTCTCCCAAGCTAACAAAATTAATTAATAAATCGAATCTAATGCCCGTACAAATTGAATCACATCGATTGCATATACAAGTGCGCCATGTGCAGCACTTGGGGCAAAAATACAAAAGAAAAACATTGGAAAAATGAAGCAAATATGGTAAGAAGTGAGAGGGAACAAAAGCTTTCCGCTCAAATGAGTTACAGCCAAACAATGAAAATATCCCGGGAGCAACGAAAATTTATGTTGATAGGGGAATATACTCGAATTCCCCTACCCAACATTTCCCCCGCGCTTCCTCCTATTCCTTCAGCAAAAATTAAAATTCGCGCGAAAACATTTTATGGTCAGACATAAAAAAAACACAGAGAAAAGGAAGCTGCTGGAACGCAAGAAAGGGAGCTCTGGGAAATTTGCAACTATGGGAGCTAGAGCTAATTTGCTCATTGCTTCGGCAAATCAAAGAAACATTTTCCGCTGGATTTTTCCTGGCGTGTGTTTTCTTTATTGCAGCATTTTCCCAAAGAACACGGCTCGGGGGACTTTAGTGGGGCCAACGGAATACGTGATGGGTTCTTGGCATACAAAATCAATTTCCTGCCATAGCTCCTCCGCCATTCCCAAATCGATTTGAGTTTGGTTAACCTGCCAAAGTTTTTGTTTTCCTGCCAAAAAAAAAAAAAAACAGCGAAACGGCACGCTGCGAAAACTTTTCACGATTTGAAACAAACAAATTTTAACAGGATTATCGTAGGTGTGTCGACGGGAATAAAACGTGGCGGTCCCGGCCAACAATTGTCCCCAATACAATAAAACGTGAAAAGGGCCACAAAGTCGGTGGGTAGGAAAGCGTAGGCAATCGACTAGAAAATACTCAACAAAAAGCCTTTTATCTTAAAAAAAATATATATTTAAATATTTGGTAATATTTTCTTAAGCATTCTTTTATGAAAATTGATTTCTGATTCAGAACTTAACATTTCTTCTAGTTATAGAATATAAACGCGTCTAACGGGAAAGCATTTTATGTTATATTTGTTTGAAGATCAGTTTTAATGTTTATAATAGTTTTTATATTTTATTTCAAATAAGTAAAAGGTCTGTAACATAAAAGAGTATTGTTTTAAACCATTGCGATTATTAAATCAGTGCGAAACATGAATTGCTAAAAATGTGTGAGTGGAAATTAAATTAAAGACTCAAAAGGTGACAAGTTTCAAATCAAATTACCAGCAACTGAGGTTTAAATAGTGAGTTTAGAACCTGAACAGAGGTAGCTATATATTCTATCCTAAATAAATTCGGTGAAAAATATACCCTTGCGGCAAAACAACAAATACAGGATACTAGAAAAAGAGAGAGAAAAGAAATGAAAACTTTTTGGCGCTTCTGTTCTGTTTGCCTTCGTTTCCTGTGTCCCTTTTCGCCTTGCACGCTCAAATAAATCAAAAATATATTTATATGTATTGTTTATCCATTGTTGGAGGGCCTGCTTATTGTTGCTTTTGTTGCGTTTGGGGTAACCACTTGTGCGGCTTATTTGTTACATAATCAAATCGAGAGCTCGAGAAGAAGAGACCGCAGCAGCAAATAATATTACGCATACGCCACGTTGCTCTTGCTGCTGCTGCTGTTGACCGAACTCATTTGTTTGGCTTTTACCAAAAAGGGTTTTACATTTGTTTGCTGGCTGGCTGGCCCAATTGTTGATGTTTTTGTTCTTCGGGTGGCTCGGTGTATCTGTGTCAGGGCTGGTCAACAATTAGGCAGGCTCTACTGTGCGAGAAAATATCAACATGAAAACGAGCAAATTAGTAGCATTTTCTTGGCCTCTCATCATCATCTCATCATTATCATCATCATTGTTTTCATTTGCCTTTTGGGGTTAGCTCTTGTACAACTTAATTTTCCGTTCACTGAGTGCTGAAAGGAAACAAAACACAAAAAAAAAAGAAATGGGGAAAGTAAAAGAAAATAAACCAGGACACACTAATAAAATATGACAAGATGGAAACACATTTGTCTTTTGGGTATTTCTACTATATTTTTAACGTTTTATGTGCTTAAAATATATGTTTCCGTAATTGAGTTATTAAATAAATATATAAAATAAGGAAATCATAAAAATTACATTTTAAAATTAACACAAAATGATTTTTCTCATTGAATATAAAATATTTACAAAGTTTACTTTAATAAAAAAATCTACATTTAGACAAATTTTGAAGGGACCTTCTAATTATTTGTATATATTTTCATATTTATTTAAAGAATAAATTCCTTTTTTTCATGAATCTGCCTTGTTTATTGGCCAAAAATATGAAGTGTATTTCATTCGTTGCTGCAACCTTACATTTACCCACTCTTTTTGTGTTTTAAGGCTGCTTTTGTTCCGTGTTTTTGTCAATCATGATTTTGAATGCATTCTGCTGTAATCGACCTACTTGTTGGATTCTGAATGAATGGAAAAACGAATCTAGGTAAAGAAAACTTACAAAGTAGCAAAAAAAATACATAAAGGAGAACAAGGCCAAAGGCTGCTTTTGTGAACTCAATCCAAGCCTCTTTGGCCAAGAAGTCACTCTCTTTGAGCTTTCTATTTAGGCAAAAGTTTTGCAGTTTAAGCCTTATCGCATCGCTATGCTTTATGGGGCATAAACACAGCTTAATCTAGTCAGGGCCACACGCCCTTTTGGGTTTGGGTCCATTTATGAGTGTCCAGGCCAGATTCCGGCTCTGTTTTATGAATATTAAAATATGTCTCTGACCCTTTGTCCTTTCAACCAGACAGATAGTGGTAGTATTTGGTGTGCAATTGAAGAGTTTGGCAGCAGGAAAATAAACTTGGCTTTTGGAATGTAATTAAAATGTTTTTGGCCTCCGAAGTCTAGAAGCCAATGAACTTCGCTCTCTTTTATGTATTTTTATTTTAAATTTTTTGGCAGAAAAACAAAACCAGAAGCAACGGATGAGCAATGCTGGTTCTCCCGCCTGTTTTTGATTTATGAGAGTTTTCCCTACGGCTTCGGGAAATTAAGTAGTATATACACACGGAAATATGCAGCGTAAAAATTTCATAAGCACATAAAACTGACAGGACTAAAGGGGATTTCGAGTGGTAAGCAGGAAGGGTAAATGCAACTTGCTGCACGTCTTATAAACGGAAAATTATGAAAAGCCTCGCTTTTCACCGAACGAACGAGGGAGCGGAAGGAAAATGAGGAAGTTCTGCTGCCGCCCCGGCTGTTTGTGAAAAATGACGAAGCACAGACACGGACTGCAGAAATTATATATATATTTATATACATACAAGCAGCCAGCCAGCATTTTCTTCATGAATATCGGATGATCAGGGGGGCTGGGCTTCGGGATTCGGGAGGCTAAAGGACAGTTGTGGAAGGCTTAAGTTGCCGCGCCAACTGAAATGAGCTGTGCAACAGAGAAAAAGGGCTGAAAAAGCTAAATTACACTTGAAAATTAACAAGATTCCTAGAGATTCAAGACAAAAATATTTAAAATAATCTCACAAGCAACGGTTTTAGTTCGAATTAGGATCAAGTCATTTGTGAGAGCATTTTCAGAGGTTTTCTAAAGGATTTTAAATTGTGAAATTGAGTTTCTTTTTTCCGGGAATTTCTGAAGCGATTTTAAACAGGTTTTCAAGCGATTCTCAAAGCAGGTTTTTTTTAGGGGGTTTGATCCTGATTTTAAATTTTTTTGTATAGTCTTTTTCACATAAGCAGCCCATTATTTTTCCCTGTGCATATTTCAACGATTCAAGTTAAAAGCACGGAAATGAGAGGTAGAGTCGCCGCCTCCAGTCGGAGTCTGGAGGCCATGCGGTCGGCATAATAAATAATGACCGGCATTCCTTTGTTGTAATTGAAAATGTTGGTCATTCCGAGATGGGGCATAGAGCTATGGAGATGGAGTCGCCGCCGCAGTCCCGTAGTCTATAGTCCGGAGTCCGCTGCCCAGAGTCCTTAGTCCGTCGTCCGTCCTGAGCCCGGAGCTCAGCGCGAGCCTTAAAGCAAAAATGATTGCCATACTTTGGTGCAGTTTTGGACCAAAGCAATGCAGTCGGCGGTTGGGGAAGCGAAGTCATGGGAGGAGGAGGGGTTGACAGAGTGGATCTACAAGGACACACGGGCGGAGGGCAGCAGGAAAAGGAGTCCTTCACGTACTTTTTGAAAATTCAAAACAGGCGCCAGCCGTGTTGGCATTAGCCGGAGCAACTGAAGCGACTCTGTGCACTGCTGCCAATGACGCTGATTGGTGGCTTAAGCGGCTGCGGGGGACAAATAAGCAAAGCAAAGCGGCCAAGATTCACTTAAAAAAAGTAGTAAGGACTCCAAGGAAATAAGGAAAATTTGTGCTTCATAAAATAATAATTATACATAAGCGAAGAATTTCGTTAAAATATTTTGCATTCTTCCGAAACAATTTCATTTTATTTATTTGAGAATAAGGTAATTTTCTTTTAAAACGTTTATATTTGAATAGTAATAGTTATCAAAATATTATTATTTATTTAAAACACTATTTGTTTATTCTTTTTTTAACCTAGGGCTGGGCACTGCACGTTAAGCTCGGAGCCCGACTACAAGGTTCAAGTGGAAAAGCCATCCTTAATGATGAAAACCAACTGCGTCGACATGTGTGTAATGTGGATGAAACGGCGATGTGTAGGTCTTGTTTTTACTTTTTTAAAGCAAAAAAAAGTTCCTTATATCCTTTTAGTCTGTAAAATCAATTACCTTTAATTTGTATAATTTTCTCCGAGTGTATGAGCGAGTAGGGGCGTGGCATAGCTGTACTCTCGCCTCAGGATCATGCATAATTATGCAGGCGCGCTGTCGTCGCGCATTAAAAATGAGCCCCGACCGTTCAACCGTCCGTTCGTCCGGGCAACACTTGTTTGAAGCCTGAAATTGATATTGGTTTCGTTGTCCGCCGGGCGGATGGATGAAGTTCCGGATTACTAACTTTGACAGGAGTAGAAAGGAGGAGGAGGACGAGAGGTTCTCCGGTAGACGAGGCGTGGAGTGGAAGGGATATCGCCTTGGGTCTCTCTCTCCCCAGACTGCACTGATTGATTGCAGTTGGCGTTGCCTCAAAATGTTTTCCTGTTTATTGAATACGCAGCTCAGAGTGTGCCGAACAGATTGATGGATTTGTTTTTGGTTTAAATTGAGATTTTTAATAAGAAATTTGTATTTAGCAAAAAAGTAACCATAATTAGGCTGAGAAATGCCTTACAACATTAAGGCAGAAATCCATAAACATTTATATGTTATGTTGTGAGAAACTTTGAACAAAATTATAACCCTTTGTTAAGTTTGTTAATGTGGTTTAAAATAATAATGTTTGTATAGATTTATATTTAATAAATTTTGAATTCTAATAATTTAATTTTTCTTATTTAATTTCCATTCGTTTTTTTATATTATTTTTTGGCTAAAATCATTTTCCAATCAAAGCTTAGAAATGTCTTTTCAAATTTCCCAAATGATTACTAAATTTGCAAGACAAATAATAAATATCAAATTTAGTTTGCGTTAAGCTGTTATTCATCTGTCACCTTAAAATTTCGATATTATGGACATTATGAGAGGTCACCCTGGGTTTTTTATTCATTTAAATGAACATCAAGAGGCAATTTCTTTGTTGATTTCCAGCTGTCAGTAGAGAATGCTTTCTTGGGAATTCGCCTTTGGGATGATTGATCGAAATTTGTTACCTGCAGATACGTTGATATTTGCTCCCACCTGCCATTAGCCAGTGCTGTTCGAGTGTCCTGCCACTCCAGACATTCAATCTTGGACATTCTTTGCATAGCATCTTGAAAATCAAATAAACCTTTGGCTAATTGTGTTTGTAATCAACTAAATGACAGACATTTGGCTTTTACGAGCCTGGAGAGTGGAGCCCAGGATATCCAGACTCCCGAGCAAATACAAATACTGATTCGAAGGTACATAACCTTCCTGATGGCTCTGCCACGCCTCCTCCGGCGGCAGCAGCTCACCTGACATTGTCCAACCTTCGCCAAGCGTCTCGTAATTAATGACGCTGAGGGAAAAATTGGGAGGGGCCAAAGGTAAGGAGAAAATTTACATCCCACAGCAGAGTCAACAAAACAAAGGAATTTGTTTTTTTTCTTGGCCCCTGATTTTCCTCTTGGCCGCTTTGTCATCATTTCATTACCTTGCAGAAAGTTTTCCACCCTCTTTCCACCTTTTCTTTCCGTTTTTTGATAATTTGTCTTCCAGGTGCGCCTTGAAATTTGTCAACAATTTGGCCGAACGAAACTTGTGATTCTTTTTACCTTTCTTATGGCCAGCCCCGACCAACAAAGTGGCATCTATTAGTGATAAAAATAGTAGCCAGACTTCGGACGGGGAGCCGGAGACGGGGCTGCAAATTCTCCTTAACAAATGAGAGCCCACAGCCAGCAGATGCTTGATGATGACTCAGCAGCTGCCCCTAATGGGGAAATCGCTATGGGATAGCTCAAGAAAAAAATATATCATTTAAATTGGTTAAAATATTGAACATTTTATACAAATATTTTTTTAAATAAGTTTTTGATAGGTGTTTGTAAATATAATTTACTAATTATCTTAAACATTGGCTTTTAACAAAGAAATAATAGTAATTATAATCATTTTAAACAGTTTTATTTTATTTATGTATATATATATAACAAAAATGTACACATTATTTTGTATGTTGGTCTTAAATAAATTAGGTTTTTAGTTTAGAAAGAAAGTCAAATAAGGTGTTTGTATTTTTAAAATAACCCCATAATTTTAGAGTAATCCCTATTTTTCCAGAGCATTTCTGTTGATGCATGGAAACCTGTGTTCCCAAAAAGACAAATGTCCCCAAAAATTATTGACATTTTAAATCCGAGTTACGCTCAGCGTTTTGTGTGTAAATTTGATTTGATTATGAGGGTTAGGGGAATGAATCTCCCCTTCGCCGCGTCTGAGACACTTGACAAAGCTTTTCGGTCACCTCGCTCCTAATACCGGCAATTTATGGCTCAGACATTAAGACAAGGCCACAGCCGCCTTCGGCCAAGTTGTTGCCTCCCCGTGGTTCTCCCTCTCTTTTAGCCAACATTAAATTATAACTGAAATCATTTGGCGGCCATAAATGGGAATGCTGTTTTTTGGATGGCCAGTAAAGGATTTAGCACGAATAAACCAAGTTGGTAGATGCGGCCCCCGGGGGCTGGAAATAATGGCGGGAAAAAGAAGAGACTTCGACAGCTGGTGGGTGAGATTGGTTACTTTGAAGGTGGCTTTAATTTGTACTTACCAAAGATTTATTTATTAATTTTAAACGAGATACAATCTATACTTAAATCCAATTATAATTTTAGCCGCTTTACCTCCATTATGTAGAACATTTGTATGGCTTTTATAATGCAATCCACCTACATTTTATAATATTTTTGTAATTAATTTGCATATGCATTTTTACCATTTGATAACCACAATTTGCATGTGTCATTACACCGACTTGTGTAGCTTATTTTCATATACTCGACTCCCTTTTTTTTTGGTTTGTTATTTTTATTGTGGCCTATTGAATTGGCAAATTGGTTTTCTGTTTTTTGTTTTTCGCCGGCTACATTAAGTCGATTTAATTAAATGCACATTTAAATTCATGTATTTTTAGTGGCCAACAATTTGCTTTTGGCTTAGCTCTTAGGGCTTTGGGTTTAATACAGCGCGAAAAATGTGGAAATAAATGTGCGGAAATAATGAACTGGATAATTTTGATTACATTTCAGATTTGGCGAGTGCCACTCCTTGGTAGTTGTTGTGGTAATATTTAATTAATATTTTAAGAGGCATGGGTAAAGAAAAATAAAAAAGGAATAATATAAACTTAAAATTAAGCTTTAATTAAATAATGTTGATGCTGAAGGGGCTCATTTCGTGCTTTGGACGTTGTTTCGTTGTTGCTTATAATCACAGCATCTTTTAATCATTGAATCCTTTAAGAAAATACCATTAATATCATAATACCATATATTATGTTCCTCTGATTTTGTAACTGAAGATATATAAGCCTTTCTATCTTTTCCTCACTCTCTTTTTGACTTTGATGGCTTTCATTATCTTCCTTCATTATCATTTCACTTATTTCCAGTGCGCTTTCATTTAACGATCGATTTCCTTCCAGACCAAACACACGGACTTGTTGAATCTGCATCCTTTCTACTTCTATCTCGGGAAGAGCCAGAAAAATGAGAGAAAAAATTGTGCCAATTTCCTGTCTGGGAGATAAACATATTTGGGGGAAATTTTTGCCATTGCCTTTGCCTCCCCCTCTGTCTCTGCCCCTGAATCTGCCTCTTTTCCACTCCTGCTCACAATTCGCCTAATTGAAGTCTTTTCACGCAGCCCCACACACGGGTAGGTGGGCGATGAGGAATCCTCATCTTCATCATTATCTGCAGGGGAAAGAACCGAGCTGGGCAAAAAAGTAATATTTGCAGCTGATGTAGATAAATGCGTAGACTTCGTGTTTCAATTAAAGTGATTGAAGTGAGCCAACGTGTGTACCTGTCGCCCCCGCCCTCCCTCTGCTGCTTTGCAAAATGTTTTAGCTGACAAAAAAGTTCGTCCGCCATTTCAATGCCATTTAAACTTTGCACAGCAGCTGCTGCCTTTACCCGCCTTTCCCCCAAAAGGAAGAACACCCGTCCTCATCTCAGCTCCCATGCAAATTAATAAGCCAAGTTCTCAGCCAGATCAATCTAAATTTGTGTAGTGCCGTGCAAAACTTGTGTCTAACTAAGCGAACTTGGGCATAACAATCCATCAATGGTCTAAAAGCCAAATCTGAATATCTTTTCTATAAAGTTTTTTTTTTTGTCAAACATGTGGAAAAGTTTTCCATCTTCTGCTAAGTTTTCACTATCTTATCGCAATTGTTGAGGCAAAAAATTTTGTGTGCTAAGTAAAAGTTTTCTTTGTGTCTCATTGAATGTCATTGCGGAGGGTCAAATGCGGGTCCTGCTAATGGGAACACTATAAAAAAGTGAATCGAGGAAAATTCCAAAATCATGGAGAAAAGAAATTGTAAGCCTTGAAAGAATATATTCTTCAGTAACTAAGAATCTCTTAAGGTTCTGTTAGTGCTTAAGGCTTAATTTTTATTATATCCAAGATCTGTAAAACATTTTAAACATATTTTATATACTACTTTTTACTTTCTTAATTTGTATTTTTTAAAGATTTTAATTGTGTCATTTTCCTATACTATTTTGACTGCATTATATTTATAGCAAATTCTATATTTTTTATTTGTTAAATACTATTTTATTTAATACTTTTTTTTATAATTTATTATAGTTCATAGGGACCTATTTTTTTTTGTAAATTCGTTTTAGCTTGGCACAGCGGGACTAAGAGTCTATATACAATATTAAATACTAAGAATAAGGAAAACCTTTAGAATCTTTTTATTAATCTAAATTCTTCCGCAATTTTTCCATTGACATTTCCTTAGACAATTTTTTTTAACTCTTCATCTTTTTCTCAACTTGCTTAATAAAGAAAAAGCATTTAAAGTTTTTGTTTTATTTTTGTTGCAGTGAAAATAGTTTTGCGGAATACCTGCAATTCTGCTGTCCTGCCTCCTCTTCTCGACGCTCATTTTCGCTGAGCTAGAGAGGGAGGAGAGTCCTGGGAAAGTCATTTTTATCTGGCATTGCAAACATTTGCATGCGAAATGCATCTAAAATTTTCCACCTACCTGCGGAGCGCACTCCATCTTCTGCTGGCTGGCTGGCTTTCAGCTTTCAGCTTTCAACTTTCAACCTTGTGCTAGGAGGTCCTGCGTCCTGCGTTCGTCCTGGAGCGTTGTCTGCTCCATTGCAGTCGTCGTTGTCATTATTACCCTGCTGCTGTCATCATGCATCACGACGTTGTCACTCTCGCTTCCCGTCTCTCCTCCTGCCCCTCCTCCTCCCGTTATAAATGAGCCAGCGCTTTTCCTCTCTGGTATTTTCAGTTTTCACAGAATTTGTGTGAGTGTTTCTGCTTTTTTTTATTCTTATTTATTTTTATTTTTTTATTTTGTTTGTGTCGTAGCGCTGCGCTTGAAAAACTTTGCACATAATAATAAAATGGCTGTTGGCTGTTTTAGAGTCGCTAGCGCCTTGGCTTATGCAATAGAAAATGTAACACAACAGCGGGAACAGTGCAGCTTCGATTAAATGCTGCTAAAATAATAATTAGCGACAAAATACGAATAAAATATTTATATTGTTATTTTTTTATTTGCTTGTGAAAGAACCTAAGGCTGTTATACATAATACTTACTAAGGTTTCTTGCTAGAAAAATTTTAAATATTTGTTGTATTATTTAGACTTACGACTTATGGTTATTATACCTATACTTACAACTATAGCTAGGGGTATGTGTAGTACTTTTAAACATATAAATCTATCAAAGATCATCTTTAAAAAATGACAAAAATTATCACACTTGCTTTGAGAAAGTATAAATAATATTCATACAATAATTAGGTATATGAATATCAAATATAAGCCATATTAGGAACCATTTAAGTAACTTTAAAATATCAATACAAAAATATATATTGCCTTATTCTTAGCACCAAAATATATATATATTTGAAGGCCAGAGAAGGATGGTTATTCTGGTTATCAACATTTTTTATAGATGTTAAATTCAACAAACCCATAAATGGTTTCAAGTTCCAGAAATTAAATTAAATTCCCTTTCAAAGTCTTTTAGTTTCTGGTTTAAAAACATTCTGCGTACCAAAGATGTTCTGATTTTCGAAGTTAACCTGTATTTTTTCTGTGTTTTTCGGTCGCAGCTGTTGTTGCCCCGATAAGCAAGACGCGTGTTGAGGTCGCTGCTGTTACTTTTGCTGCTTTGCCTGCTGCTGCTGCTGCCTTGGTCCTGTTTTGTTGCCATTTCAATGTTGTTGTCGCCTGTCAGTGTTTTAGGGCTTTAAAACAGTTTTTGGCCAAAAGCTGTCTGAGGACAGAGCAGAAGGCAAAAGTGGCAGGTGAAGTACGTGAGTTGTGTTTGCAAGAGGACAACAACATATAGAAGAAGGCAGAGCACCAAAGCTGATGAAATGTTAGGCAAAATGGATTATAAATTCAGCCGAAAGAGATTGCCTTGCTGTCTTAATGTTTTTATTTTTATTCTTTCAAGAAAGGATAAGTGGAGATTTTTCACTTCTTTTATCAGCGCAAAGTTTTGAAACAGCTTTGCAGTTTATTTAAATAAATAAAAGAGGGTTTTAAAGGCTTCAATTGAAACACTTTTAAAGGCAAAAAACTATCGAAAGGATGTGCAGAGCCACTCAATCCGTTGGATGCCTGTCCGTTTATCTAATTGTTTTGTGCTTAAGCTACCAAGCAAAGCAACCAAGCAACCTGTTAAGATATCTCGAATCTCAGCTCCTAGCTCCTAGCATTTAGCTCTCAACTGAGAACCTCTCAGGCCGCATGGACAAGTGGAAAGATGCAGAGATTAAGGCAACTCCAGGCTGGCTTTCGCTTTTGCTAAAGTTAAATTGTGCAAAGCGTTCTAAACAATTTGCACAGCTCTCAAAGCCTGATCCCCCGATGTCTGTTAATACTCGCACCAGGTACCATCCGCCATTTGTAGCCTCCCTTTTTCAGCTGGTATTTGCTGAAGGCCTCTGCTTTTCACACAAACATTTGCTTTGTGTCACATTTTTTACCCCCTTTTCACCTCTCACCTGCTGCTGCCGCGCTGTTGCTGCTGCTGCTGCTGTTGCTGCAGCTGCAAAATTGCTGGCAACAATTTTTGTGTTCAAATAGTTTCCCTCAGGGCAATTGCTTGTTGGCTGGCCCATGAAACCACCGCCCCAAACCACCCATAAAACCACCCAGCCATCTCCATCTCCTATTTCGCAAAACCTCTTTTCTGCCTGCTCCTGCTTGGCACATTTACCTTTTTAAATTGAAAATAAATTAGAATCTGGCTACGTATTTCGCACCGATTTGTGTTGTTAAGTGATAACACACAGCCGGGCACCCCTAGAGATGGATGTGTGTTTCGGAATTGGGCGAGTGTGAGGGTCTGATGGGGGCTTGTGTGTGGGTATGTCTACACGTGGCTCACACACGCACGCAGCAAGGGGAAATGGAGAAATGTGCCTGCGGGACAGCAACATGTGTTGTGTCACATTTCTATTTATGACGAGTGAAGGAGCACTGCAAGAAACTTTGTTACAAATTATATAAGAAACTTGTATTTATATTGCGCAAAAAATACATTAAATAACTCTTAGGACTTACCATAAATCGAAGGAATAAATAGAAGCTTAATAGTATGTTGTGCAACTACCGACAACTCGTGTATTGCTGCTCCAATGGCTTAAGAGAAATTATAAGATACGAATCTTACTACTTTATATAAAGTGTTGAACAAAAGTATTTTAAAAATATTTAAGAAACAAAAATTAACAAATTTTCCGTGCAAAATAAATATGCAAAAATATTTTTAAAAATTGTTTAATAGTTGAAAAGGGTTTGAAAAAAAAAGAATATTTTTCTTCCTTCTTTAAAAGATGTTTTTTGAATTAATTTTCTTGTTAAAAGCGTGTAAATATTCTGCAAAAATCCGTATAAAAACACAAATACATACAGCCTATTTAAAAAATACTTTCAAGTGTATAAGAAGAGCAGATGGAAAGAAAAAATACAGGCCGGGGTGTGAGAAACCTTTTCGCTCATTGAGTTCTGGACTCTGAACACAATTTTTGCATGTGAAAAGAAAATGGGCTATGAAAAGCAGGCAGCAGCAGGAAAAACATTGATGATGAAGTTGCTGAAGAAGAGTGAAGAATTCTAAAAGCGAAACACGGTTGGAGAGCGGGGCAGCGGGGGCAAAAATATGAAATGTTCATTACAGTTGACAAATATTTACGCTGGCTGTTTGTTGGTTTTTGATTTTTCTGCATTTTATGCCCAGATCGCATTCTATTTTTCCGCCCCTCCTCTCCTATGGCTTGGGGGCAACTATGTAGGTTGACTTGCCACCGAAAACCCCTTCCGGGCTCTGAGTCCCTTTGGCCCCCTTTGTATCATATAGAAGGATGATATTCTTCTGTTTCTGTTTTCTGTTTTTGAGCTCTCCTCCTGCATGTTTGATTAAACGCATTTGTTGCTTTTTGAGGCGCGTTTGCTTGTCGCTTGTTTGTTGTTTGTTTATATCTTTTTTTTTTTTTTTTTTTTGCGGAACGGGAATACCTTTGCTTTATTTTAATTGAAAGTGTTGAATGGGTCGTGCTCCAGTTGGCAGTTAGTTTCTATGGATTTTGTTGTATAAATATTGAATTTTATTTAGTTTAGGTGCCAGAATTACACGCTCTGTATGTATTTTTTTTATTTAGAATTGTGTCACAATATTGCTCGTTAGCTTTGTGCAATTTGAGAATATCAAAATAGTTATTTTAAAGTATAAAAAAGTGACTTAAACTTTGAAACAAAGACAAGTTAGTAAAAAAACCTATGACTTTTAAAGCTTAAACACACAAAAAACATAAAAAAATATCTTCCACTTTAATTAAATCATTTAAAGCTTTAAAATATATAGCATGCATCCCCAATCCACAATTAAGCCATTTAAACTTTAGTTTTAGTTTAAGTCAAAGTCTTCCAAACTCTGCAAATAAATTAAAAGAAATATTATGAGCAACTGTTGAACCCAAAAAACTATTAAAACCATCCAAGGAGCGAGGCCTCTACTAAAACTGGGCCCCTGGAAAATGGCTTGAATGGAAAAACTGCTGTGACTTGCTGGGAAAACTTTGTTGTTTACTCTCGTGCCGTCAAATTGGCGGGACAGCTTTAACCCAATGGTGGCGATTGTTATATATATGTATGTATATATATTGTGGAAAATGCACAAGTAATTTTTAATAGACTTGCAACGCTTGGACGCATAATGCAGCCAAGTTTTTGGAGCATGCGAGGTACGAGCTCGAACTTTTTAATGCAACTTCAAAGTTGCATTTGCATGACTTAGGCAAAAGTTTATTGTTAGACCCCCTTAACCCCCTGCATCGTAGCCCCGCGGCAGCGTTGACGATCTCTGGCAGAGTCGGACTCGGGGGCAAATAAACAATTTTTCAATGAGGAAAATTCTGTTTGCTCTCGCTCTGCCAAAAATGCAAAAATCTTTATAAATATTCAAATTCTTTTGCAACAGCAGGAGTCAACTGGAAGTTTCCTTTTAAAAACTTTATATACACACAGCGGAGGTTAGAATAATAGGTAGGAATTGTAGATTAAAATGTTAATGAAGCAAAACATCAAGACTCATAAGCTGAAACCTAAATTAAAATGGCATTTAAATTGTATTTATTTCTCGAACAACCAAGTCATGTTTTAAAGTGAATTTCTTTATAAATAGTTTGGTTTATAAATTTAAATATACCATTATTATGTTAACCACAGCTGTCTACATATATTTTACACAGGACCTGCGATGTTTATTTTAATTCTCGCTTTCTTGCTCCGGTCTGCTGGAAGTCAGAGTTATTATATAAAAATAGTCAACGGAAGAGGAAAGGAAAGGAAAGGCCAGGCAAGGCAAGGAAAGGAGTGAACTTCTGGCAAAAGTTTTTCTTGGCAATTGAAAAGCCAACTTCAATGGCATTCCCATACGATTCTCCCTCTCTCTCTCTGTGAGTGTGTGTGTTATTCTTGTGTTAGCTGCAAGTGCTGTGCAAATATCTTTTTGTGTCACGTCTGGAAATTCAGCACAGAGGTTGAGGTCAATACGGGGTCGAAGACGACACACAGGTGCAACAAAGGCAGCTGAGCTTCCCTACGAAAAATTCCTCAGAATGTGGCAATTATTTCTGTAAATTTGCTTCATTTGTGTCACATTTTTGTGGTTCTCTTCTATGATTTATGCAAAAGCAAATGTGGCTTATCCTTAAATATATACTGTTGGATAAATGTACTTCACTGTATTAAAATTTAAACAACTAATACAGCTTTACGCCAGCCTCTTCAAATAGGCGATCGTAGAACTCAAGCTCCGCCATCTCTGGCCGTGGGATAAGCTTCAGCTCCTCGGTGATGTTGAGCACCATGCGAGGTCCAGATCGAGTAACGGGCTTCCACTCCACCAGCTCATTGGTCATTGGAGCATTGGGATCCGAGGTGGCAGCGAATTGAACCCTCATGGCCACCGGGCGACAGATGGCAGTGAACTCCGGTCGCGATTTGTCCAACTTAAAGGTGGCAGGAATCACGTAGATAAACAATAGAAAAGTCTTCAACAAACGATAATAGCCAGATTTCTGATAAGATTAGATCTGTGGAATTGCACCTTTTTATATACTATTATGATTAGCATAAAAGTAAGTAAGTTATGACGGCGATAAGAGATTCTGCAGACTAGAGAAACTTTTTTCTCCTTTAGTTTTTTATATTTCTATTAAGTTTAAGCAATTTTTATTTTAACAGCAACGTGTAAAACTACCCTTTTTCATCACACGAGCACTGGGAAAAGTACCAGAATTTGTATTATTTAAAGGTAAAAACTACATCAAATAATGTACAAATTATCTACAGCTTTATAAATATTTATTTCAACTTACAATAAATTTCTTTATTATTTTGCTTAGATCAATCAATTATAAATTCTTCTAGTAACTTCTTTCTCAAGTGTCTAAATCGATTATTTGTTTAGCTGAGTAAACCGCCTTGAATAAGGCTCGCACCTATATTACTTGAACTTTGTATGCCTTAAATCCTGTCGGGAGCTGTTGCAATCTCCGGTGGCGCCACAATCATCATCGCCACCCCCGCAATCTGGAGCACACACTTACAACATGTGGCCGTGTGCGGTTCGGTTCGGTGAAGTGAATTGGCGGGGCAACCACCTGTCGCGAGCGGAACCCCAATAAATAAGTCTCAGACAGTAGGCAGTCGGTAGTACGCTGTGGAAGGGAGTGAATGAGAGGCACTGCGGCTCGTAGCTCGTAGCTCGAAGCTGGCACATTTTAATAACTTTTTGACGCCTCCACGTCGCCCCCAACTTCTTTTCGGGGGAAATCCCTCCCTTCCTCTGTCGCGACTACAGTGGTCGCATTTGAAGGCGCGCGCGTTTCATGTTATTGAAGTCGTAAATAAAAAGGTTGCCGCCTGGGCGAGCTCGAATGTATGCTACATTAAATTGCGGTTGGCGTGTAAATAAGATTTTCGTGTTAAGTTGCACGAAAGATGCCGCTCGAATTTAATTAAAAATCGTGTGTGTGGCGACGACGTGATGGGTTGTGTCGTCTATAGGCCAAAGCAAGTCCTTTTTGGCCTTCAATATGCAGAAAAAGAAGGCTGGAGTTGGCTTTTACATTAGGTTGGTGATTAATATATTGTTTGATGAATAATTTATTGTACTAAATAAAATGAAATATTTTTAAGATAAGCAAACAGATAAATATATTATTTTAAATTAAGTAAAGGAATTTCCAGCGACTAAAAAATGCTTTTTATGTAGTGAATATTATCTCAAGAAATAAGATAATTCCTATAGGTGTACATTATTATAAATAATTACTATAATTACAACAAATAATAGAATAAAATACAATATATTTTTTTGATAAGTCATTCTATTTATTTTACGATTACTCTATAAACAAATAAAGAAATTTATATTAAATATATCTAAGCTAATAAATTTGATTTAAATCAATTAAATAACACTCTCCCTTATTTTATACTCGCCTTCCATTTCTCAGATTGACTTTATTTGCCCGGCAAAGCCCCTTTTAGTTATTTATTTAATTTAGAGCCAAGAGGCAGCCCGGCGAAAGTTTCCCTCGGATTTGCCAGAGACTTCGCTGCAGTAAACCGATTTTGCGAAATTAATTTATAAGGTCCTGGGAGCAATGGATGCAATGGGAGCAAGGACAAGACTGCACAATTGGCTTAAATTGTTCATGAAATGCAATGAAATGAAGTAAGAAAAAGTCATTTTAATATTGCGGCATTTGCGGCGCGGCAAAAGGAGAGCAGAGAAACGGGTCAAGGATGCTGCGCTCGGAAAGGACAACGCCGGTTGACAAGGCTCAGGCTTTGGTTTTTCACAGCCCAAACCCCACCACTCTCCTATTTTCCTTCCCCACCTCGCTTTTCTCGCTGTGTGCGGCGGCCTCTGCGGATTTGCAATTAATGTTGCCTTCAACTTTGGCCCCGCCCCGCCCCCTCTCGAACCCTGGCCCCGCCTTTTTTCAGCACTCGCGCTACGCCCACATTGTAAATTTGCTTAAATGAAAGTGCGAGCGCGAATTTAATTAGAATCCGCTCCTTGGGTTTTGAGCCTGACTGGCTATCTGCTGCTGGATCTGTTTCACTGCTGCTTGCCTTCTTTTTTCCATCCATCCTTCGTTTTTTCTCATTTTTTTCTCTTTTCTTTTCAATTACTTGAATTTTCCACGTGGTGCTAATTGTTGTTGTTGCTGCTGTCGCCACTGGCTGCAAGTGAAGTTAATGTAAACTAAAGCAAATTAGTTGAATTAACTAAAAGGAGGAAGCGAAAAGCATTTAAAAGGCGCTTTAAACGGAGGGCATTTCGCTGCCCAAGGAAACATTTTACATTTATTTTAGAGCTCGTACCTTTGACTCAACCCGTTTATTCTATGAGTTGGGTTTCTGAGAATATACGGAAAGATACATAAAAGAGTGATCTCTTTCGGAGCAAAACAAGTTTTTTTGTGTTCTTAGGATTCTTAGGAGAGAGCCAAACCTAGTGGACGCCCTCTTGCGTGCTTTGATCTATTTTGTATTTAAATATTTTATTTTTGGCTATTACCAATAATTAATAATGAATAACATTTTTGGAATGGAAAACCTCTAAAAGTAATTTAGATATTGTTTTATCTTCTTTCCTTGGCTTACCAATAACCTCCACCCCCTGTTACCTTTTAAAAATTTAATTATTCAGATTAAAATTTAATCTTCTGCTTTTTCAGAACACAACGTAACAAATAATCTTTGATTTTCATTTGTGTGTGACACACACTAAAAAAGGCAAATTTTAAATTGCAATTTACCTCTGTTCCTGTGTTCCCGTACTCTCTATGTTTCCGTGTGTAAAAGTTGCCCATCAAAAATATTTTTACAATCCGGGCAACAAACACAGCAACAGCAACTGAAATATATTTCGTGGGCGACGTAGGCAACGACAATTGAATAATATATGCTATAATAATAAAAACTAACACCAGACCAGAGGACGATAAACGACAAACCGAAGGCAGAAAAGAGTGAAGAAGGAATAACATGCAGCATACATAAAATGCGGCAGCGCCATCGCAGGAAAAATACAAAAAAAAAAGAAAAAAACGAAAAGAAATTGGAGAAAAAAAGCATACGTATATGTATTTACAATGTTTATTGTTGTGCTTCGTTGAGCGCAAATACATTTCGTATGCAAATATCAAATGTGATTCAGTATGCAGCTCCTCGCCCTCTCTGAATGCGTGAGTGTGTGCGACCCACATGCATTTCGAAATCGGGAGTGAAAGTGGAAAATGTTACATCAGGAACTTAAAATACACTTTCTAACCAAGAAATCGAAGTGGAAATGTTTGGCATTGGCCAAACCTTTGGCTGATCTCCTTTGACAACTTTGCGTGAGGTCCGGGTTAATTGCTGCCATTGCTGCCGGGTGCTGGCTCGGGCAAACAGTATCCTTGCCGGGATACACTTCTCCTATAGACTTCTTTTTGGCCTTCTCAATTTCCAAACTCACACTCTGTGTCAATCCAGTGCACGTGTTGAACTTATCCTTGGCACTGACCAAAAAATGAAGAAGAACTTCTTGACTGGAATGAGACTTTTAGGATATTATCTATATTTCCTTCTTTAGAAAAAACTTCAGCTTACTTCCATTTGAATCTTTAATAAGATTATTTATTTTTTAAAAAAACTTTTATTTAAATTGATGCAAAGTATAGGAGATCTCTAAGTTATTCTGTTGAAAATTTAGAAGATATCCAAAATGGATTCCTGGATTTTTGATACATTTTATTTGACGACTAGAAACCCACTTAATACTAAATATGTAGCCTTGCAAATAGTTAGAAATTAACTTAAATATTAAAACGTTATTTTAAAATGTAAAATATATATGTAAAGATTTTTCGCTGGGCTTTTCTCTTCTAATTTCTGCAAGTGCAGCCTGTGCTAACTGGGCCGCATAACGCAGAACTAGATCTAGAGCCTCGAACGAGAGACCCTTCACCGCCCTTCTCCCCACTCTACCCCCCGCTCCCAGTCACAAGTTGTTAAAAACTAATCAATCTTTCAAACTTGACTAAAGGTTTTGCCTTCGCTTTGACTGACTTTGACGCGCCACGCCCTCAAAACACTCGTACGCCCCTCTTCTTTACCCGTTGACTATGCGTGCGTGTGAGTTGGTGTTCGTTCCAGTTGTGTTTCAGTTTTTCACGCCAGTCGCGTTTGTTGTTTTTTTTTCCCTCTACTGTTGGAAAATCCAGCACTAGTTGGGCCTTAAATCAAATTCAGTTGCAACCGGGAAAAGGGGAAAAGGAAGGAGGGAGATGCCTCGGTTGGAAAAAAAGGGGACTTCCCCTTCGAGAAGTGTCAGTGGTGCTTTATGGAATGTTGCCATTGACACTTCAGCGTTGCCATCCGCATCGTAGGGGCTTCCGGAGTGGAGGACCCCAACCCGAGGACCTCCTTCGATTAGCCATCGATTGCCACTACCAATTTGCGGTTGATTTCTCTGAAGGTTGCCACTCGAGATTGTTGCTGTTGTTGCTGTTGTTGTTGGAACATCTCGGCGCTCAGCGGTTTGATTGATGTGCGTTTGTGCCGCACAGGTGGGGTGTGTGTTTTGGGTGTGCAAAAACTCACCTGTCACAGCCAAGTGACTGGAAGCTAATTGCTAAATAATTTAACAAAGGATTTTCGACTTGGGTTCGACTTTCGTTTAAGTTTTGAAGCAATTGTTTTTGGATTCTAATGATTTTTACCTTCAAAACGGATTTAATATACAGCAGTTTCAGTTTCTTTAATTGTATCAGTTTGTAGACTTGGGAGTTAAAGGGAAACGCAAGGGACCAGAGTGTGCTTTGGTCTTAAAAGGGATAAGTGTTCAAACATGAACACGTTTATATATAAATATATACATACAAACAAACATATGTACATAGATCTGTAACAAATCGATGCAGCTGTGATCTGCTGAGCGCATGTGCGCGTATCTCTAAACAGCGGCCACTTGGGCCTAACCCAAAACACTTGACAAATATTGTAAATGTAATCTGAAACCCACATCGAGGGACCTCAGGAGATAACACGAGCAGATGTGCGATCTGCGTGGGTCTAGAAGATAAAACTAGACATAAGATTTTCATGTTAGCTACCTAAGCTAGGACTTATTAAAAATAAAAGCAGTTTCTTACAAAAACTCAGCAAATGAAGACGTCGTAATTATTGGGCGCTCTTTTCATTTTGGTCCTTCGAGGCACTCTATTACTTTCCCCTTGTGGTAAGAGGTTTAGAGTTTTAAAACCAGCACCTTAAAATCTGTATCCCGCAGTTAAGGTTGCAAAATAAATATCTCTTGTTTCCCCACCCGTGGTAAGGAACAGAGCATAAACTATAAAGCAAAAGATACATAAGAATCTTTTATGTTTTAATAAAACACCTTAGTCTTGAAATAAAGCTAAAGGTTGTTTCAATTACCCAATTTATGTGTGGTAAGGCGTGCTTGAGGCCTCAAACATCAGCTTATAAAGTGTTTTGCGAACAAAAATTTGGACTCTTTGAAATCCAACCGGTTCAAATAAAAAGTGATTGTGGTGAACTGAAGGCCTAATTCACTAGCTATTAATTAGCTATTTAAAAAAAACTGTGCTCATCGGGAAAATACAAAGAAAAGTGCACTAACAGTACAAACAGCAAAAAATAAAATCAACAAAAATATAAACAAATTCAAAACAAATCATCCCAGAAGGAAGAAAGCAGCAGCGCCTACCAAAACAGCGCCTACCAACAGCAGCGCTTACAAGAAGAGCGCCTACAGCAACAGCCCTTACCAACAGCAGCGCCTACATCAGCAGCGGCAACGACATCAGCGATACCTGCGCAGCAGCGACGACATCAACAGCGGCAGCAGCAGCAGCAGAGTACAGCAGCGGCAGCGGCAGCAGCAGCAGCAGCGACGACAAATACCACAGATAAGCTATACTAAGTTATTTTAATATGTTGTCCGAGCAAATTATAAGTCTGCTTAAAAAGCAAGCGGACATTAACAAAACATGCAGGCAAATAGCTGCAGAAGGTCTGAAGGTATATTCTAAAGACCAGATAGAGTACATAGCAAGGTTGGAAGATGAATTTATAGCCAACCATAATATCTTAGTAAAATTAGGTCCGATAGACCACGAATACTTTGTTAAAAAAGGTATGATCAGGTTCTGATAATATTAAAAGAATTAAAAATAGAATCAATAAAGCCAGCAGTAGGTGAAGAAACTCAAGCGCAGGAAATATTAAATATAAAAATTAGACAGCTTAGGGAGTATTTAGAAGAGACTTTTCTAGAAATTCAGAGCGAGAAGCGGGAAACCCTGCGGATTAGGAAAATAAAATTCATTTTCTCTGGCAGAATATTTCAGAGTTAAAATAAAAGTTGTTGGTAGCCTAGAGTTCAATTTAACCCTTAGCGAGCTAGAATTTGATATTCAAAATATTTCAGCGGAGATAAATGAACAACTTAAAGAAAAAGTTGTTCATAACTCGGAGGTTGTGAGTAAAATTGAGAATTTACCAACCCTACCGAGGATCGAGGTACCCACGTTTGCCGGTGATGCCAAAGAGTGGGACCTTTTCATGAGCTATATATTGAATTAATTCATAATAGGGAGAATTTGAGTACGTCCTAAAATTTAATTATTTAAAATCTTCATTAAAGGGTGAAGCGCGAAAAGTCGTTGCTCACCTATTATTAGGCTCCGCAGATAATTACGATGCCGCTTGGGAACTTTTAACCAAGCGGTACGAAAATAATCGTAAGATTTTCTCAGAGCAGCTAAATCGCCTGATGGAACTGTCAAATTTAAATATTGATTCCGTTAGGCAAATTAAATATTTTATTGACTCCATTAATGAAGCGGTACATATTGTAAAATTAAAAGCCAATCTGTCCGAAGAAGTAGATGTAATATTTGCTCATATGGTGCTCAAAAATTTAACTCTCAGACTCTGCAATTGTATGAGAGTCATATTAAAAACAAGGACATCCAGAAATTATCGGATGTGATGGATTTTTGGAGCAGCGACTGTGTTCGACTTGCTCTGTGCAGGAGGAAAAGCCTGTTAAAAGGACGGCTAATATATCAAATTATGCTCATTTTCCAAGACAGAATAATTCTTCAAATTGGAGTGAAAGGTGCCCAATCTGCAAAATGATGGGGCATTCCGTAACACAATGCCACACATTTAGAGGGATGAATCCCACAGAGCGACTGGGTATCGCTAAAAAGGTGCAACTATGCACAAGATGCCTTAATCATTTCAATGGCGAAAGATGTTTTAGCGAATATTTATGTTCGCTTTGTAATAAATCGCATCATACAATGCTGCATATAAACTCTCAAAGAGAAGAAGTATATTTATCTACTTGTGTGACTTCAACACAGGTATTGCTTCCAACAGCAAGAATAAAAGTAAAATCGGCCAATGGCGATTTTGAGAATTTAAGAGCGTTGATTGATAGTGGATCCCAATGCACTATTATATCAGAGGAGGCAGCAGAAATTTTAAAACTTTCGAAAATAAAATCTGAGACACAGATTAATGGGGTATCACCTTCAGATACATGTGTATCAAAATATAAAGCAAAACTGTTTATAAGTACCCCAAACTCAAAGAAGCCGTTGATCACGGAGGCTATAATAATGCCAAAATTAATGAAAGCTCTGCCTATTAGAGAAGTCAATGTTAACAAATTCAAATGGCGAAATTATACATTAGCTGACCCGGACTTTAACAAGCCAAGCCAAGTTGATGTCATTATAGGAGCCGACCTATATACCCATATTATAAGAAATGGTATGGAAAAAATTAACGGCTTACTTGGCCAAAATACAAGATTTGGTTGGATTATTTCCGGTTGCAACAAAACCAATATTGAAAGTTCAGTAAATGCAACTACCATTAAAGTAAAAAATTTTAAAAGTTTTGGAAGAATAGAAAACAAAGTTCAGGATTATATAAAGGTCAAAAATTATGAAAATAAAATGGTAAAGTCTACCACCAAAAATTCGAGTGGTTGGTATATGAGGAAGATTCCATTTAAGGACGATACATCCTTAAGGAATCAAAGCCACATACAATGGCACCTCCTTTTAACCTGGAAAAACATTTCAGGATAATACAAAATTTATAAAAGTTAGAAGAAAGTAAGAAGTTTTCCACAGAGGAAAATATTTCCATTGCACCGCAACCAAGCATAAAAGGGCTTAGGGAATTTTTTTTTTTTAATTCCCCGGCAGGACCTCACTTCGGAGGTATTTCAATTACAGGAGTACTAGATTCTAACTTGTATAGGGTTGAATTAGAAGAAATACTCTTTATATTTTACATATTTTGCATTCTGAATAATTAAATAATTTGACAGAGGGAGGAACTAGCACATTTAAAAAGAAAGCCATAGAAATTAAAGGGGTTAAATGTTCATTACATATCTGGTCATACCTCTTTAGTTATATGCTTAATAATTATTGTAATTTTAATTATGAAAATGTACAACCAATTTCGCCAGGCCTTTGCAAGAAATTTAAATGTTAACAATAAAGTTAAAGAAAATTACAGTTCCCTAAATCGTTTTATGAAATGTATAATTGTTCAATATGTTTAAATATTGCTAAATGTTGTATTTTATGTCAAATTTAAAATTGTACACCCACACCCAATCTTGCTGGCCCTTGGCAGAATGTTCAAACATGAACACGTTTATATATAAATATATACATACAAACAAACATATGTACATAGATCTGTAACAAATCGATGCAGCTGTGATCTGCTGAGCGCATGTGCGCGTATCTCTAAACAGCGGCCACTTGGGCCTAACCCAAAACACTTGACAAATATTGTAAATGTAATCTGAAACCCACATCGAGGGACCTCAGGAGATAACACGAGCAGATGTGCGATCTGCGTGGGTCTAGAAGATAAAACTAGACATAAGATTTTCATGTTAGCTACCTAAGCTAGGACTTATTAAAAATAAAAGCAGTTTCTTACAAAAACTCAGCAAATGAAGACGTCGTAATTATTGGGCGCTCTTTTCAGATAAGGGATAATGCCTTTTTATTTTTCTTAATTTCCTTCAGTATTTAATTTTAACATTCCCATCTCCACTTAGCCTTACATACACTTTCATCTCCTGAAGTGAAAATGCCAAACTGCACTTTGTTTCCAGCTGCGTTTGCATTTCAAAAGACACATAAGGTATTATTATTATTATTATTACTATTATTATTTTCACAAGCATGAACATTTGCGAATGTACAATGCACTTGTAAGCAAAGGATTCAGGAAGGGTAATTTCCAGCTGCTTAAGAACTCTTCTATCCCTTGAACAAGCGCATATTAAATATACATATATATTTAAGTGCCTTTCCAGTTCAGGATCCGTCATCTTGGGATCAAGCGCATTTTTTTCGGCGAGTTTCACATTGCAATTGGCAACTGGTTTTGGATTGGGCTTTGGCATGGCATCTCGCAAATTGCTCAGTGAGCTGCTAAACATGCCAAACAATGCTGAGAGTTGCAAATTGAATAGATATGATACAGCTACACGATTCCGTTTCGAATACACACGAGGCATATGTACAGTTCGGGGAGGAAATGAAGCTTTAAAAATATGTACAAAAAAATATTGAGATGTTAAATAATAATATTCGAATTTTTGTATAGTTGCTGCACACTTTAAAAAGCAATATAAATGTATAAAATCTGTGTGTCAAGTTTATTCTTTTATTTATTCATAATATAAATATCAGGAGGTAAAACCCTCTTGAAGTTATTAAAATATATACATTAAAATTACCTTATAGCCTCAGTTGAATAGTTCTGTAAAAAAGCCCTATTATTTCGTTCACTATAGTAATATGTAGTTCATTCTTACGCGATGCTTATGTGGAGATAAAGAAATATCTGGCAACAACACAGCCAAATTGTTGGCAAAGCCGCCGATTGTCAGATTTTTCGAGGCTCAGAGCTTCCCTGTCTGTTTCTTG
Organism: Drosophila triauraria; assembly: GCA_014170255.2. Classification (NCBI taxonomy): domain Eukaryota; kingdom Metazoa; phylum Arthropoda; class Insecta; order Diptera; family Drosophilidae; genus Drosophila; species Drosophila triauraria. Next base: position 1,616,122 of record CM024334.1, read on the forward strand.
GTTTGAAACCAGAACGAGCGAGCCAGCGAGCGAGCGTTGTGCATATCCTTGAAATAACAAGTTTAAAGGCATGCGCCACCATTCCCATGCCAGGATAACTGGATTCCCTCTTTGGCGCCATGAATTTGTTGGCACATGACGGCGCGGGGCGTGAAGGTAGTTGCTGATTGAGGGATTGAGCGTAAAAATCGAAAACAGCGGCGGCAATTTTCACGTTTTTCACGCATGCCACTTTTGCTTTTCCCCTCTTAAATACCCTATAGTTGTGGAACGTTCTCTCTAATTTTTCGAATGTTTTTAAGAGAATAAAAAAGGTTTATTAATAAAACATTGTTTCAACCAATTGCAAAGCTCTGAAGTAATTAAGTCAAGAAAAGTTTAATAGATTTTTTACCTTAAAAATGCTTTGTGTTGGTTCTTAAATAAAATAACTTAAAAACTTCCTTAAATCATTCAATAGTATATATTAACAGAAATATACAGCATATTTTCTCTCAGTAATTTGCAATAAGAAAAAATTCTATGACTTCAAATGATGTTTTAAACAAATAAAAGACAGTTGTTCTATAGTTTATGTAAGATATATAAATTTATCTAAACTAGTTTTTAATAATATTATTAGTTCCAGTCGTAATTATACTCGCCTTTTAGAGCATTATGGTTAATTTTCCATTTTTTCCGGGGTATTTAAGAACATACTCAATTATAAATGTACCTGTAATCTTTTCGAAGGCGGTCTTACAACATGCAAGCCATATTTATTTCCATTCTCCTCACTCTCTTTGTATTTTGCTCTTTAACATTTGGCTATAATAAAGGTAAACAATTTTAAATTTTAAATATGTTAAATTTTTATTTGTAAACTGATTTTATTTTCGCTTTTTAAGAGAGATGCGATGCTCCTCCTACCGTGACTGGTCCCTGCCAGGCTATGAAAACTCTTTATACATTTAATAAAGGTTGTCAACATATTGCGTATGGTGGATGCGGTGCCACTAAAAACCATTTCTTTAGTTATGAATCATGTTATGCCGAATGCGTCAAGTAATCTTCTTTGAAAAAATGCACAATAATTAATGCCTTTTGAAGCTTCCAAGCAAATGGTTTGATGCCAAAGCAAACACAATTCGTAGTTAATTTTTGTTAAATAAATAAAATGCGTCTTAATAAATAAAACATTTTTTCAAGCACTTACAAAGCTCTGAAGAAAGTCAAGAAAAAATACAGTTTAATAGATTTTTATACCTTAAAAATGCTTTGTATTGGTTCTTAAATAAAAAAATTTACAAATTTCATAAAATCATTCAATCATTCAATATTAACAGAAATATACAGCATATTTTCTCTCAGTAATTAGCAATAAAGAAAAATTTTTTATGACTTCAAATAATGTTTTAAGCAAATAAAAGACAGTTGTTCTATAGTTTATGTAAGATATATAAATTTATCTAAACTAGTTTTTAATAATATTATTAGTTCCAGTCGTAATTATACTCGCCTTTTAAAGCATTATGGTTATTTTTCCATTTTTTCCGGGGTATTTAAAAACATACTCAATGATAAATGTACTTGTAATCTTTTCGAAGGCGGTCTTACAACATGCAAGCCATATTTATTTCCATTCTCCTCACTCTATTTGCATTTTGCTCTTTAACAGTTGGCTATAATAAAGGTAAACAATTTTATAGTTTAAATATTTTTAAAATTTTTATTTATAAACTGATTTTATTTTCGGTTTCAAGAGAAATGTGATGCTCCTCCTACCAAGACTGGTCCCTGTCAGGCTATGAAAACTCTTTATACATTTGACAAAGGTTGTAAAGGAATTGTGTATGGTGGATGCGGTGCCACTGATAACCATTTCTTTAGTTATGAAGCATGTTACGCCGAATGCGGCAAATGATCTTCTTTGAAAAAATAAATAAAAAAAAAGCAAAATAATTAATGCTTAATAAAGTTTCCAAGCAAATGGTTTGATGCCAGAGCAAACACAATTCGTAGTTAATTTTTGTTCCTTCCTGGATTTTTAGTCCTTGTGCTCGTTCCTACTGTTGTTGTTCTGCTTTCCTTTATTTTTGCTTCATCACTTTTTTGGGGCGGGATGTGGGCGGCGGCGGAAGGGAAAACAAAAATTACATTTCGTTACCGTTCGCTCCTCAATGGTTTTTGGGTTGGTTTCGCTTCGTTTATCGGGTTTGGGTTTGGGTTTGGGCTTTCGGGTGTGGATTGCGATGTGCGGTATTCGAATATTGACAGACAATATTTTTGTGCGACTCGGGGGAAAGCGTAGCATATTTTTTGGGGCTCTTACTATCTGTGCGGGTGTGTGGGAGTGCGGATGATGCATGTTGTAAAACTACAGTCAACGTTGGAGGAGCATGAAATCAATTTGATGCACGCTGCTTGGTTAAGCGTTTTCGATGCAATTTTTATTGGCAACTGTTTCGCCGGTTGGCTCTTCATCTCCCGCCGTTACGTCCTCGTCGTCCTCATCGTCCTCTTCCTCTGGTGCGCCTGCATTTTATACTCGTTTCCCCCATCGGCGGACCTCATCCCATCCGCTCCTCAGATGTTGCCGGCAAATGAAATAAAATCAAAGTATCGCTGCAATTGCGTCAATTGTGCGAGTATGTGGGCGCCCTGCACCGAAAAAATATCACCTATTTTTCTTTAATTAGTTTTTAAAAAATATAAAGCATCACAGAAATCTTATTTAATTTTGAATTTAATTAACAATGTGCCTATAACTATAAAGAATAAATTAGAGAAGAAAAGAATGCATTTAAAAATATATTTTTCTTGTTCTTTTATTGCTTAATACATGAATGGGCACTTAGTGAATCTCTTAGCTCCAAGAGTTCTTGCTGTTACTTTGTTTTTGTGATTATCGCAATCTAGTTTAATTTTACGGAAAAAATTTCGCTTGTTTGAGAGTATAATTTATTAAAATCAATCGTCAAATATAATTAATTATCGAAAAATTCCCTAAATAAGAGCTTCTTTATTGATCTCAATTATATGTTGTTGTTTCTATTTTTTTTTGGTGTACCTCCGACTTGCTCTGAGCTTCATTCCATCTTCTGGTGCCAAATGTCCCCTGGTCCTGAAATCATTCGCTCATGCCCTCTACACCCCGTCCCTCCCCGCCCTCAACTACAGCCGACTTGCAGCGACTTAATTTCAAAAGCTGTTACGGCAATCAACGCAGCAGCCTGGGGCACAGTAGCGGCGGGACTGGTAAGGGGCGAGAGTTTCCAGTGCCAGTAAGAGCCAGATAGATGGGCTTTCCAATAAAAGCGTGAACAGCTTTAAGTTGCCGCCCGTTATTGATCGAATCGGGGTTTAATTGGAACATTTTATTAGTCCTTTTACAGTCCATCGATTTCCGGAATGGTAAAAGGGGCAGCAAAATCGAAAGAACTTGGAAACTTAAGTCAATCTACTAGTAAACTTTTCAGGATAATCGATGGCAAATAAAAGTAATTGACAAACTTTGAAGTTTCTTTTAAACTTTATGTTTATCCGTAGTGTGCTCCCTGCTTGTTTCTTGCTTGAAGAACATTTATTTATAACAGTTTATGGTTTAAAAGTCAAAATAAATACCTTTAAAGTTTCCTGAGTTCAGTTTGGGTAACCCTTTGAAAGTGTTTGACTCCCTATTATTTCCCTGGTCAATTGTTGAGATTTAAAAGGCATCAATCACCTGAAAAAGTCAAGTCAACCTACCTTCGATGACCTCTCTTTCTTTCTCCCACCCAACTAACACCTTCTCGCTTCTCGCACTTTGTCAGTTTGACAATTTTCAAATCAAGCAATTGCGCTTTTGACTGAAATATATAACATGGCACTATATAACGCCGAGAACAGGATGGGATCCAGATCCGGAGCACATTCAGCCAACCGCAGCAACCGCAACAAAGATTACCACTCCCGCTCCTTATTCCGACCCCTTTTTTCCACCCCCACGAAGGGGTATGGAGCACGACCTGCTACAAGGCACTCCCAGTCTGGTTAAGGTCAAATGACAGTTGTAGTTGGTTGAGGTTGTTGGCTGCTACCGTTCGCTGTTCGCTTTTCGCCAGGTGTAAATTATAACGCGCATTGTGAAGCTGCCAGTAACAGATCCAATTCCTAGCCAATCTGCACTAGGGAAAAATGTATTTATTTTGGAAACTTCTTATATATTTTATATTTAAAATATTTTACACAAAACGCATAAAAATTAGTTCAAATAAATTTATAAAAATTATAAGAAAGTACAAACCTTGCAGTTTTAAGACATGAATTTCTTAAAATTCTAAATTCCCTACTAAACGTCTTTTAACTCCATATTTAAAACACTTTTTCTCCGAGTGCCCCGTCAGCTCTCCTTTTGCGATTCGAACCGCCCCTTGTTGTGGTTTTGGCCAGGTAAAAAGCCATCCGAACGTCACAAAAAATGACACTTAGCGCGCCATGATGCTGATTTATGGCTTAGGCAATGAGAATTTATTGACTTGGCAGCGGGTCACCGTCGACATTTGTCCTTTACCCTCCTCTCTGAATTGTCCACCTGTCTCTCCTCGTTCGCTTGCCATATAAAGAAGGGGATATGCCTTTATAATCCCAGGCAAATCTTTAAATCATCATCAGCTTTAAGGCTACGAAATTGATTTGAGTGGCAGCAAAAATATAAATAGCAAAAAACAATTGCCCAAACGAAAAACTTTCGTTGGAAACTTTCGAAAGTCGCTCCTCTCTGCACCAAATGGTAAATTTTGCTATTTATATTTATTCGGAAAAGGCGAACAGAAAGACAGAAAAGGCAGCATTGAAATGGAAATGATTTGCAAGAACCTTTTGCTCCTCCGTCTGTCTGACTGTCTGCCATTTTCACTGCTGCTTTCCATTTCTTCGCCTTTCTTTTCTTTTCTTTTGGGCGGCGCACTTTCTCCGCCCCGAAACGTGACAAAATTAAACCAATAAAATGGATGAAAGCGACGAAGCTCAGCGACAGCATATGAATCACGAAACAGAATTGAATAGTGTATGGCCCAGAAAAAGGTGGAATGGCTTGTGAAAGGTTTTATGAAAGATGTGCTATAAAATTTGAGATGGATAAATTAAAGTAAAAGCAAGGCGGAATGCCATTCTAAATATTTATGAAAATATATGTATATTTTATCGTAGCTGAAAGTCCTTAAGAGTAAGTAGAAAATTATTATGTGCGACAACCAGGAAGGACTGCAAATATTTATAAGATTATTTTCCAGCGATATAGTCTAAGCTCTAATTATTTTGCTTACTACGAAATACTATTCTAAACTAAATAGTATAACAGTAAGAAAATTTAGTTTAGCATTTAAAATATAATTATTTGGATTTATTGCCACGCCGAATAGAATTAGACACGACTTTAAAAATAGGGTTTTAAGTTCACTTACTGCTTTTTAAGTTATTAGTTCTTCTGAAACCAGTATGAAAGGTATAGTTGCTGCCTTCTATTTTGTGGCCTTATTCCATTTGGGTCTAGGAACTCGTAAGTAATTTGAAAAAGAAATAATAGAACGTATACAATTACAATTTATTCATTTACCTATTTAATAGTCTGCATTGAGCCGATTCGTCGTGGATCCTGTAGGGATCGTGTGACCAGATATGGGTACGATGACGACAAAAATAAATGTATACAATTTATTTACTCTGGCTGTGATAGCAATGCTAACAATTTTCAAAGCAAAGCGGCATGCGAAGCTAAATGCAAATTATAGATATATTTTTTTTGCGCATATTATGATTAATTAAATAATTAATTAATTACAACCTTGAACAACCTTGATTAACAAATTTAATAAATGTGTAGATAAAAATATATTAAATACCTACAATGCATTTTTGGCTATATATAAAATGGTCTCACCTTATAGGTCTTTGCTAAGAATTTCGCGTATTTTTGTAAAGCTCCTTGGCTCATATTGCTAACAAGCATGCTTTTAAAAATGGCAACTAAAGACGCTATTTCACTTGGTCTCAAAGTGAAAACCAAAAGAATAACTAAAAGTATGGCATAGTTTTCCGCTTGGCAGCTGATGTTGCTTACCTATTGCTTTTATATGTTTTTTATTTTCAGCTCGAGAATGTTACCTTTTGCTTTACACTGAGAAGAAATCATCGAAAATTTTGTTTTATTTGGTATTTATTTTAGAAACATAATATTATCGAAATGTCTTATTAATTAAAAGAATCGAATTAAATAAATATGTACAATAAATGAAGATGAATAAATTGTGCAGCAAAGAGAAAGCTAAGCTCACTTAAAGACAAACCCCCTTAGATTTATTTCACAAAATACTCGAGTTTATTTATTTTTTTGACAATTCAGAGAGATATTGTATATTTCTCCCTGTGCCCTCCTTCAGTTGAGCTGAATGGACCAAACAGCCAGCAGCCTTCGCCTTGGCACACATTTTATGTTTTCGCCCCCATCCATTGTTTGCCTGGGCGGCCGTGTGTATGATGTGGAAATTAAATACTTTGCTTGAAATGCTATCCCTGAGCAGAAGCACGAGAGGAGCAGGCCAGGCGCTAGAGCTGGATGTTTTTGGTAGTGACAGAAGGACAGGCTGGCAGCCTGGCAGGCAAGGCCCATGACAAGGCACAGCAACTTGTTAGCTCCCCTCGACGGCGCTTTCACTCTCGCTTGAAAATTGTGCAACATTTCCGAGATGCCTTTCTTCTTCCCGCCGCTCTCTCGGCTCTCGAGCCGTTGTTGAGTAATTAAAATGCAAAGCAAAGTGCTGCAATTTGAGCCTAATTATAATGGCAGCATAAAAGTTGTCGCTGCCGTGCTGGTTGGAAATCAGCAAACAGAAAATGGTTTAACCGCCATGACCCGACACAATGTTGTGGGTTTTCCGCGCAACATTTTCAATTTCGTTTCGAAAATTGAATGTCACTGGAAAATGCCCGCAGAAAGTGGGGAGAAAAAAACTGCGGCTTCTCTGCTAGCTGCTCTAGATTTGTGTCCCCCTTTCCTCTTTTTTTTTTGCTGTGTTCATTATATACATTTTTTATGCACATAATATTCCCTGCACTTGACTAAAATACACACTCCACATTTCCATGCAAATATTATACACTTTCATATGTTTAATGAAAACGCACACAAAAATGCACCCAAAAATTACTGGAAAGCCACAAATATGCGGCTGGGGTCAAATATTTTTCGGGGATAAATATTTAATGTGGCATGAAATGAGTAGGCTTTCGCCTAAAGGGAAAGGGTTTATTTTTCCCAATGGCTAACGAAAGTGTCAGTTGAGTTGAACGATGCGTTGCCCTTGGACTAAGAGATATGAAGTGGATTCTCTTTTCGTTTGTCGCCGAAAATAACGCAAAATCGAATATATATGGATAATGAACTTAAATAATAATAATACAAAATGTGGCTTTCTGAGGGGTTTATAAAGAATTTTATATATTTTTTATGAAGGAACAAAGTAGAGTTACAAAAATATTCCAATCTATTTATTATTTACTTAACGTTTTTATCTAATTTAAGTTCACTAAGGTTTAATTTAATTACAAAACTAACACCTTTGAGGTAAAATATATCAAACTCCTTAATTTTAATTCACAAAAAGCCATACAAATATTTAATATTTAACCACAGAAATTTCTCCTTATCCAAATCATTAAAATAATACTGGGTCGGTCTCAATGTTACCCACTCAAATACTTACCTTTTTCGCTGACCCCAAAATAAAGTTTGGCAATCAAATTCATCACTCTCATTCTCACCTGGCCAGGTGTTAGCCCAAAAACGCCAAAGTTTATTTGATACTTTTTCCAACATTTCTGCTACTGCGGCCTTTCCTTTCCCTTTTTTACATATATATGTTACAATACATTTTTAGCTGACCAAAACTTGCCAGCAAAAGTTGAACTTGTTGCGCAGTTTTCTTGACTTTTCTGTGGGATTTCTTCCTGCCAAACGCAATAATTAATTGTGTCCTTTCTACGAAGAAGCACCAGCCGCCCTTATAAATATATACACGCACTTTACACTTTTATTTTATTTTGCTTTTATTGAAACCACAAATTTTTACAACAAGCCAAAAGTCGCGGGGGAATGGGAAATATAAACAGCTTGAAATATAATTAAGTATGCGTCCTGTTGAACCTTTGCAAAGGCAAACGAACAAAAGTTTGTATATTTTTTCTTCTTTATTTTACTTGAATTATTTTTGTTCTTCTCTTCTGACTCACTTCTATGTTTTGTGTTGTGTTTCAAGTTTTAATTTACGCATTTTCGTGGCAATCAAGCGTAATTGCAGTCAAAGGAGGGAGCTGGAAAAAAATGGACTGAAACGTGAAAAGTCGACTGGAAGTTAAGCTAATTTGAAATTGTAAAGGGTTATTTTTTTAGTGATGAAGATGAAAGTTTTATTGTATTGATGTAATAAAATGATTATGATTTAAAAGATATTTTGAGTTACAAGAAATTTAATTAAATGAGCTTTAACGTAAGAATAATGGTTTTCCTTATAAAACCTTTTGCAAGTAATGTTTCATTTATAAATTTCTTATTTAAAGAAGTTTAAAGAGAAAATTATCTCTATATTGGATATATTTATAAAAAATATGAAATAAAAACCCGCATAAATACCAAATGCAAATTAATGGTAATTTCACACTCGCAATGAATCAACACCGAATAATTTTATACAGATTAAAAATGAAAATTGGAAAACTCAGACCTGTTGCTGGCACACAAACACATACGCGTGCCAATCTCGGCGAACAGTGGAAATTATGAAGGACACTGTGGAAAAGCTTGTTGACTACTCAAGTAGCACGGCGTTTCCTGTAGCGCGTTTCGCCTTTCGTAGGATAATGTCTCTCTTTCTTCTTTATTTTTCCTTCGAAATACTCTTTAAGAACTTAAAGAGCTTATCCAATTTTTGTGTGTAATTGTCACAATTGTTCAAAATGGTTTTTTTAAATCTTTTTTTGTTAGTTTACCCACTCACCTTAAGCCTTTAAGGACTTGGCTCTCTTAAAAGCTCTCAAGCTAAGGGAAATTCATGTAGGGAAAGAGAGCTTAGCATCCACACAAACTCTTTTTGTTACTCTCTTGACTGCTCTCTTTAGTCAGCGGAGTAACAGTTTCTGAGGAACCTAAGCTTTTGATAAGGATTTTACGCAAACAGCTGTTTTGCCGGCAGAGCTTTCAGTGGAATTGGATTTTTAGCACGCGGTTTTTTTTTGCCATTTTTATTGAAATTGAACTGAAGCTGAAATTGAATAAATGCAAAATGGAAAGGGAATTCAATTTATTTTAAAAATAAATTAGCTAAATTTTTTAGAGGTATTTATATAAAAAAACGTAACCAATACCGATTAGTTCGTAGTTATTCTACTCAAAATACTTTTAAATACATTTTCTGCCTTTACTTTAATTAAATACTTGAGTGAAAAAATAAAGTGCAAAGTAGGCGCCAATAATAAGTATCTGTAATTGATTATTATTACTTTACATATTTATACTAAAAAACGTTTGCAAAATTATAAAATCATTATAAAGTAAGCGGGTATTTATTTGTATTTAACTTAACATATTTTTTAAACAAGGTTTCTGCTTACTAATCTCTGCAGATTTTTCATTTCCCCATTTTTTGTGACGTATTTGAATTTTTCCTTCCTGCACTACACAGGCAAATCTTTCTTTTCCGATTACCATTGCCACATTGCGTATACGCAGCGTTGCCGAATAACAGGTAAAGCCAACAGCTGCTGCAGGAGAAAAACTACACTTGCTGAGGACTTACAACTTTCCTTGTTGTATATTTTCGGGCATTCTGTTTATTTCCCTGAGTTTGCTCGTCACTTGATTTTTGATTTTTGTTTGATTTCTATTTGTCTTGTCTGCCTTCGGTTTTCCTCAGTTTTTCCTCACTTCTGTGTGTTTACCTAATGACTGTTGTTGTTGTTGCTCCTGTGTTGCTCCTACCATTATTGTTTTGGAAACGTGAAAACTTTGTAGGAGCAGCAGTTGTGTCCCGGGCCAAAATGTATGCAGATTGAGGGGAACAAACTGAAATTTGCAACGCCTCCAGACCGAAGGAGTTGTATTCGCATTTGGTTAGTTAGTGGACCATAAACTAGGACCCCCCTGCCCCGTATACATATTTATGTGCTAGGGGGTGTAGGTGTGCGCGTGGTTGGTTAACGGTAATTGAATCAATGCCCGGAACATTGTTTATTAATATGCAATTAGAGAGGCGGAGATACGTGGACTGAATTTTGAGCCGCCTGCGCTTCTAGTCATCCGATTTCAAAATGCCAACCTAATTAAGCAAATTAATGCGCCCGCGTATTCCGGGCCTGATTACATAATTAACAAAATGCCTTGTGGCCGTTAAGGCTATAGATTACAGGTAAACGGAATGCCAACCAGAGAGAGAAGGGTGCCAATTCCAGGGATTTCTGGCCAGGAATGCAATTCAAAGCGTGATACATATGTAGTTTGCAATAGATAACCGATTTGATATTGACAAATTCTGTCACATAATTGGGAGAGACTTTTAAAATTAGATATAAGTAAATAACACATGCAAAGGCTTTCTTAAAAATGTATGAATGTCTAGGAAATGGCTGCCTTATAAAAATATGTTATTTTATTTGAGTTAAATTATGTTTTCAAGGTTTTATTTTGTATAAATTTAATTGTAATGTAATTAAAAAAGTGTTCAGCACATCGCTAGCCTTCGAAAGTTTTTTGCAGTCTTGGTGGAGCTTCTTCGTGGATCCTTGGCTTGATTTTTGCAAGAAGTAATAATTAATGTAAGCATAAAAGAGATACACAAAATTGCTTTTCTTAAATTTAATACTTACGCTCTGTTTTCATTTATGTTTTTTCGTTATTATTTTAATAGTTGTTCCCCAATTTTCCATTTCAAAATCAGTGTCAGCCTTGAAAGTTTCATTTTATTTTCACTGTCGCCCCCTCAAGTCAATTTCAATGTACTGCCTTCGGCATAGAACAAATGAAAAAACTGCAAAATTGTATTTTACTTTTAAGCTGTCGCCGCGGACTCTGCAAAAATAAGGCAAAAAATAAAAAACAAATCAGAGAAAAGAGGGAGCCCTTTCCTAGGACTAGCAAAAAAATAAAATATACGAGATTCGCTCTGTTTTTGTCTAATGTAAAATTGCGACGCTTCGGGTAACGCGCAGATTTTGAGCTTTATAAATTGAAATGTCAGAAAAAAGTTGAGGGAGCCGCAGCAGCCCAGCGCTGACTGACTGACTGACTGACTGAATGACTGACAAGCGGCCATGGCCAGATACCGAAACTCTGCCAGCAGACAGCAAAAACTTTGCCATATTTTATTATTATTGTTTTTCATTTTTTCGGCATTAGCTGTGTAAAACTGTACAAAAGTGCACTGCGGCGGTGAATAATAATAATAATGGGGTCATGATTATCCCAGTTGCTGCTGTTGCTATACTCTATGGCAGATCAGCTCCGAGAAGTATGCTATAATTTAGCGTAATTGACGTCATGCAGTGAGCTTTTTCTGGCCAACAGAAGGCAAAATTTTGTGCAACAACCACCATTGGAATTTGAATTTACTAGTCTGCCATTTGGCATTTCATTAAGCATGCAGAATGTCAACTTGAGTCCTTTACTGATCAAATTTGATTTTAGAAATCTCTCCGCAATTCACCAGATTAATAATAGGTATTTGTGTTTTGAATTTATCTATTAAAGTTAAGTAATGCTGTTGGTTTGATGTTTATTGTGTCTAAGCATATACTATACTATACTACGAATAATTCGGATTGTTAGTCTTGTTATCGCCCAGAAGTTTATGTTAAGCACTTCATTTTCGAGTTAAGTATATACATTAGAGTCCTTGGTAATTTCAAGAACGAGATAAAGATCCCATGTTTTAACATAAAAATATAAACTGAATCAATTAATTTATTTAATTTAAAAAAAAAATGATAAATTAAAAATATATTTCATTAATCTTACCTTAGTATTTGCCATACCTTAATTAAGGCATTTAAAAATCAACTCTCACACTTTATATGGTAAAGAATTTTATTCAAAAAAGTTTCTGGTTCAGCTTAACTTTATACAAATTATAACTTACTAAATACAAAAATCAATCATCATCATGAAAGTACATTGTAATTAATTTATGCACTTAACTTAATTAATTATCCGTTAATACATAATTGTGTAAATTGCTTTAAATAATAACATTAATTGCCAGTTGTTTGTGAAAATGGATGGAAACTGTTGTAAGAGAGAAAAGGTAATATCGAAATAAATTATGATAAAATACTTTTGGATTTGCAAGAGGTTTTTCCGGTGAATTTTCCGCCTTTTCGTTTTTAATTATTGTTTAAATGCTTTGCTCTGGCTGCCTAAAGTCATTATAGTCGGTATTTGTATGTATATCTTTTACCAAAATGCTTGCATCTAAATAAGGGATCATCTAAATAATGCTTACTTCAATTTCGCATAATTTTCTTAATATTTTTTGTGTTGTTGTGTTTGTGTTTGCATCTTGTCTTAAATTTACATTTAGCTTAAATGCGAGACATTTATGTAAATAATTGAGATTTTCAAATGCTTTGTTTTTTTTTTATTATTTTCTCTTGCCTATGTTTATGTAAATTTTATTTATATATAGTTTGTTTTGCAAATGTTCTTTTAGCTTTTTAAGGTTTTCATTTTCTTTTTTCTTCGTTTTTATGTTGTTGTAAATTTGATTTAATGAGGGAGGAGGAAGGGGCACATTTTGGGGGAAGGGCGTGTCTTGTGTCTAGATTTCTGTGCGGAGAATTAAGTTTACTTTTTTTGTATGTTTCTTTTTTTGCTGTTTCTTTTACGAGTTTAGTTTCACATTTCATTAGATTTTAGTACACAGACATTCAAGAAGTTTTTGGAAAACCACTTACGACATATTTTATTCTTTTATATTATTTTTTTCTTGCATTCTTAATATCATTGTAAAGTTTATTTTTACGATCTTGCATTGGGTTCTCGTTTATTATTTTATTTTTTCTTGCTGCTCCATTTGTGCATTATTTTTCGTTTTCTTTTGTTGTTGGTGTCAGCCTCCCGTGGGGTTTATTTTTTACTTTCGCCTTCCTTTTGCACGTAGACTATTTCGGCATATTCCGTTGAACTCTTGCCAGCAGTTCCTTCCGGTGTTGTTGTTGTTGTTAATGTGGGTGCTGTTGTTGTTGTTGCAGGTGGTGATGTTGCATTGTTTGCTGTTTCATTGGCTGGTTTTAGTACAAGTTCAGCATAGACGAGTTGTTTGTCTTGCTAAATAATAAAAGAAATTGTTATTAGTATTTATTTATTTGGAAAAAGTATATAATTCAATGAGAGAATATATCTTGAGGCTCTTTTTCAGTAAGGGGAATTTTGCTATACCTTTTTTCTTGTATTTGCTTTTAGATTTTGCATTTACTTAAATGTCCACACTGGTGAGGTGCTCTGCCAAACTATAGCCTTTATTTTTGCATATATACATACAAAAGTTATACAACAACAGTAGTTTTTATATTGCATGCGGTTTTGGTTTTTTGTTTTTGTTTCGAACGGAAAGAGCAGAAAATGGCAAAGAAAATTATGTTGAAAAACTTTTGTTTTGTGATTATAGCAAAAGGGAAATAATAAAGGAAATATATAGATATATTTTTCAAAAGCTTGCATTTAAAGATAAAATGACTATGTTAAAGCTTAAAGGAAAATACAATTCGCACTCAGAAGCACACACGCACACACATGGGAATACTTACAGGGTCGAAAAAATAAGAATTTCAACTGTATCACCCCCAGATCTTAATGTTTTTTTCTTTACAAAATTAGAGTTTATAGTTTATACTAGTTAAAAGTAAAAGAATTGATTCATATCTCTAGAAAAAGTGTCTAAAAGTATGCTGTTAAAGTTTGCGGTTTAATATATTTCATTGCATACCTTTAGGCTCTTGTTAAAATTGTCTTTTGAGATATTTAAACAAAGATCTTAAATTAAAATATAAATTAATAGAAAACTCTTCAGAAATCCTCTTGGAAATATTTTAAAATAATATTTTTATCCATCTTACACATACATATGTATGCTTCTTCTTTATTTTAAATAAAAAACATCGACTTTGGGTCATATATCTTTTCCAAGTGCTCAGGAATGAAAAGGAAGCAGGAGGAGTAAGGAAAATGTATACAGAAGAGAAGAAAGGGACTGAGTGTGTGTGTCTCTGGGACATTTTTCAATACCTTTGGTTCATTGTCATTGCCATCAATGATGGCATTGTTGCTCGCCGGTGTTGTCTCCTGTTCGGTGCCCTCTACAATATTCGCCGACTCCTGGTTGTTATCCTTGTCCTTGTTTTTCCTCGAATCCTTTTCGTTGAAACGCTTCAATATCGCCACGGCAAAGGCGGGCAATCTTTTGGCCTTCTTCTGCTGCTGCTGCAGCTGTTGTTGTTGTGACTGTGGACTGTTCTCCTGTTCGTTAACGGTGTCCTCTTCCTCCTCCTCCTCGCCGGACACGCCCACTCCGCCCATTGTCGTGGTAGCCGTGGCCGTTGAGGTGGCTTTAATGTCGGCGCTTTCGGTGTCGCTGCTGCTTGTCGGTGTTGGTGAGTGAAAATTGGTGGGAGGTTTTTTGTTGGATGGATTGATCATGATTTTGATTGGATTTTTTATGATAGCTTGTATTTTTGGCTACTAATTGCTGCTGCTTCTAAGCTTAAATATTTTGTTAACATAAAAGCTAGGTAGGTGGCCATAAAACTGTGTGTTCGGGTTAGTCGTGTGTGTGGTTAGAAGTCGTCGTACTTTGGCAGTTTTCTAGGATTATTCAACGATTCCCTATCTCTGTTAGTGGGCTTAAGTACTTGCGTTGTTTTTGGGGTAAATTGCGTAATTGTTATTGCTGTGTGTTGTGTGTGTGTGTTTGGCACCATTAAAACCGGCAAATTGTGTTAGCAAAAAGCAAAAAAGTTCCTAAAAGAGTACTAATACTTTTCTACCTCATTTAGCTGGCTTGGAAGTTTTTCACTTTGTTGTGGGAAATTACCTTTTAATTTTAAGACAGATCAATGTCGTTATATTGGGGACTCAGGTAGCTCTAAAAAATACTTAAACATTTTACAAGCTAATAGGAACAAGTCCAGCGACTTCTGATATTTTGTACCTCCTCTATGGACCTTTGAGCCATTTCCACTTGCCATTTTAACCTTCGTTTCGTTAAAATTGCTTTCGCTTTGGCCAAAATGAGTTTCATTTATATTCTATAAATATTTTTTGGCTCATTTGAATGTTTGTCGGCTGCCTGCTGCCTGCCTGCCCGCCAGTCTGTCTGCCTGATGTCTGGAAAAGTTCAACAAGTATCTGCCAGATCCATTCTCCTAGCTGTGTGTGTGTGCGTTCGTGCTTGTATTTGTTTGTATTTTGCCTTGCGTGTTAGTCTCTCATATACAAAAAATATATACGAGATGTTAATAGCATGTTGCTATTGTATTTTAATGATATTGCTTTTGTTATGCTCGAAAATGCAAAACTGTTCTGGGGGGAATTTCCTTCTTGATACGTGCAGCATTGTTAGAATTTTTCCCTTTCATTCACACATAATTCCATTTCATTCAGAACACATACTCCCTTCACACACACAGATCACACACGGGCACTCAGGAAAATAGGTAAATACAAACTCAACTCGGTCTTAACAATTTTTATTAATTAAATATTAAACATACGTTTTTGTTGTAAAATAATAAAAAATGGAAAACAACTTGTATCAAAAAGGTCCTAACTACAGAGTTATCGATTTCGTTTCGATATTTTACTTACTAGTTATTATTTATGCTCATTAAAATGTTTAATTTTAGGGATTTCTGCGCTTGAACATTACAGAATCGTTGAAATGAAATCTTAAGGCGATAAAGTACAGAGTGCACGGCTTAAAATGAACACTTTTTGTCGATGACTTTGTTCTACAGAGTGACTACAATAAATACGTGTGAAAAAAAACAAAGATTTTGTCGCTTCATGCTTGCCATGCAAACGCTTTTTCGATTAAAACGTATTCGATAATAAAATAATTTCATGCCGGCATCCATCTCTTTATGATATGAATCAGTTTTTATTGATCTGCTTTCTAGGCTTTAATGTTTGGTTTGTTTTGTTTTTCACTGTATTTGTTTGGGGAAAGGAAACGTTGATGAGTTAATACACAAAGCTTAAAGCCTAAGTTTGGAGTCAGTTTTGTAGCGGTTTTTTTGTTTGTATAGGATTTTTTATCTGGGTAACTACTGGGACATCATTTCACTAGGTAAAATCTTTTAAATATAAAGTGTTTTTATATAGTAAAATCTTAAGGCACTTTTGGTTTAGGTTATAATCTTTTTAGAAGCTCTTAGGAACTTAGAGTTCATTGCTCTTCAATCTAATTCTTTCTCATTGTTAGAATCATTAGATTAAATATTTCAAAATCTTTTCTTATTTTAAGTGTTCAATCTTTAGTGTTTAAATGTAATTTTGCTTTCCCTTGATTGCCACAAAACTGCTCCTCCATTCCCTTTCTAATTCTGCTGCGCTTTCGTTTCCTGTTCCCAAAAAGAGTAGAAATAAATAAATATGAATGACACACGTGCGCGCACACACACAAATACACTCGTGGCACGCTCAGATTTCCGTTTCCTGTGGTATCTTTGGCGTCGTCGGTGTCGTCGTCGTCGTCGTGGCTGTTGTTGGTGTATTCGCAATATTGTTGATATTTTTAGCTGCTGTTTCAGCAATTTGTGGCTTCTGTGGCTTCGGTGGCGTTGCTGGCGCCTTGGCCTTTCCTCGACCCGATAGCAGCATGGCCTGCTTTTCGATCAGTTCACGTTGATCCTTGGGCAGCCAACGCGAGAATCGTGATTCGGGTATGCCCAGCTGGTTTGCCTTTTGCAGGAGATCCGCATTCTCATTGCCATCTTCCTTGTCGCTTGTGGAACTCGGGAATTACGACCTCCAGCCTGACTCATTAGGATACTCTTCAGGGGTCGAGTGGTGGGATTATAGACACTGCTTTCCCGATCTGTGCCATATTCGAAACTATCGTCATCGTCATGGGGCTTGCGTCTCGTCTCCACGGATAGGCGATCCTGAGTACCATTGCCATTGGTCTCTCGCAATTTACTGGCCCCCAGCAAGGTAATGCCATTGGGTGTCTCCAGAAGGGCCACATTCTGACCATGACTTTGTTGGGCGTCCAACTCCAGTTGCTTATCGCTCTGACTGCTTGGGGGATTTTATTTTATATTTTTGTTGGGTTTTTTGTATATATTTGGGATATTTCGGAGGTGTTTGGTAATTGGTTTTTGGTAATTTTCAGTGGTTTTTGTTGAGTTGTCGGATGTTTGTTGTCCATATATGAAAGAAGTATAAAAAGAAGACAAAACATGGCAAAAAGTTTGTTTTTGTTTCTTTCTTTTCTCTTATTTATTTATTATTTATTATATAAATATTATTAATATTGTTTTTGATGCATTAGCAATGTGGCTCTAAGACTATAGAGTTTTATGTTGTTGTTTTCTATGATTTTGCTTGCTTCTAGTTTTTATATAGTTTCTTAATGATTTTTTGGACAGCGACATTTTTTTGACAATTTTTTTAGTAAATGCGTGAGACAGAGAGAGCAAGAGAGAGCTGGTATGATATTCAGAGGGTAAGAGATAGACAGATAGAGACAGAGCCTGACAAACAACGATTTTTATGTTTTTTATTGGTGGGCGGGCGAGCGAGCAAAGTGGGCGTGGCGGAGCGACTAGCGAGCGGTTTTCTTTTTTATTTGGTGAAAGTTCAAGAGTGTATAATGTGTGTAATATGTGTGTGTGTGTGTGACAGCGTGTAATTTCTTATTTATATTTTTTTTTTATAAAATTTAGTATTTTAGTTCAAGCTCCTTTTATTATTTTTTGAGGCTTCAAACATTCAAATACAAGACGAAACACTAGACTTGGGCAATGTGTGTGTACGGTGTATATGCGTGTGCTTAAGCTACGAATTTTCAAGTAATTTCTTTTCCAAAAAATGTACTATAATCTAACCTAAGATGAGATAATGAGAGCTGCTGCTATATCTAGAGATGATGTAAATGCACGAAAAATAAAGCCACTCGAGAGAGAGAGCCGAGATACACATGCAAGTAGACGACAAACAAACACACATCCGTAACTACGCAATATTATTTAGTAAAAAATGAATAAACAGATTGATGGCTTTGGAAAATTAAAACAAAAAATGAAGCAAACCAGATACCGTTGTCGGGTTAATTATATATGGCCAGGTCCCTTCTTAGATTCACCTTTCTGAACTTATTATAAAGCTTCACAGTTCACTGTACTTACGTTTCGTTTGTGGGCGTCTTGATTGATTTGCCTGTTGGGTAGAAAATACATAAAAAATTGATTAAAAATACTTTCAAATACAAGACAAATAAAAGTGATTTTCATGATTAATGATAGATGAAAATACGACACAACCCCAGCCTATAAAACATCATCATCATCATCATCATCAGCTTACTTTCCTCTTCACTCCACATCAAAAATAGATAGGTTTTATATTTTCTTGTTGTTTATTTTGTTTTTTGTTTGTTTACTTTACAAATTTCTAAAATTACAAAAGAAGAGCGAAAAAAATAAAGTGCAAAGCAGATAACTAATTAAAATAAATCATAGAAACATGTTTAATTTTCTAATTTGTTATGCTTGTGTCAAAACTGAAATTGGTGGATTATGAGAAAAATACAGTAATTAATTGAAAATGCAAATTGCTGGCAGGTCGAATAGCTTAAATAAATACGGGGGACGAAAAACCAATATTTGCTGGACAAAAAATATAATACATTTTGATTTATATTGCTTACATGTGATTGTTTTCTTGTTTCATTTTAGACATATTTTGTATTCGAGTGAACAAAGTCAAGTTTAAGGGCTTTGAGATTCGCTTCTTACGAAAATTGGTCACTTAAAATTACTTGGCCTAAGGTAAGATTTTTGTTTTGTATAATTATATATATATTCGTTTTTAAATTGTGCGTTTTTTGAGATTTTGCATTAAATTATATGTATATTTTTCGAGAGAGCGATTTATTTGAGAGCAAAAGTGTGGTAAGGAGATATATATGTTTCGTTCTTTTGCTTTTAGCAAAATGGGGCACACCAAAAAATTGGTTGGGAATTACATGGTGCGCGCAGCTAACTGGCCAAAATAATTGGTTGGGAATTTTAAGGTAGCGACGGCGGCTTAAACAGATGTATTTGGCGGCTTGGGAGCTTCAATGGTCGTTGTTGTCCCATTCAAATTGTGCTGACTGCCATTGCCGGCGGCTATGACCGCTGCCGCCGTTGCAGCCGCACTTTTCTTCAGGTCCGCCTTCTTTTGCGCCTCCAACTTATCGGTGACGGGGGGCGTGGCCTCCTCCGATTGTTGCGTGGTATCGATATGCTCATCGCCATTATCGCGACCATCCAATTCCTCATCGTCCTGGAATTCCGGATGGATTTGGGCCTCGGAATCGGGGCCCACGTCCGTGTTCAGAGTGGCGCCTGTAAGAGACATCGAAGACAACAAAAAGAACTAACATTTAGCTTTGTGTGCAGACAGAAAGAGAGAGATAGATGGAAGGATAGAGATAGATAGAGCGACTCGATCTCGAAGATACCACAAAATATCCAGTTTGAAGTTGAGGTTAGTCCAGTTACCAAAGTAAAGCTTATCAAGCGAAAGTACAGGGGGATTATATAGATAGAAGTCGTAGATAGAGGAAACGGGGAATTACATTTTACATTAAGTTACAAATTTAACATTAAAAGCAACAGAAAAAAAAAATATTGTTTATAAATTTTCGACAAAATTTAGTGACCAATTTTCGAGTTTTTAGATGTTAGCTCTTCTTGTTGTTGTCATTTGTAGACACTTTTGCGCAGCGAGAGAGAGGTTGTACAATTGTTTTTAGTTAAGCTTAATCTAATATATATTTTAAATATTTGTTATAGATTTTTTATAAGTTTATTTTATGCAGTTTTTTGGCACTCTTTCTTTTTGGTTTAAAAATTTTGGGGTTCTACTTCTTATTATTTTTAGTTTTCCAGCACATTTTGTTTTTTTATTAAATTGTTGTTAATATTTTCGTATTTTTTTTATTTTTCCTTTGTTACTAAGATAATTTTGTATCTATTTAAGTATTTATTAATAATTTTCCTGTGTTTTTCTAATATCTTAAATTTGGTAAAGATACACCTTCACTTTATGCTTCTTATTTTCAAAGGTGTTTCTTTCTTAGGGTAAACTTTAGCTTTTTTATTTTTTTACCCTTAAACATTCACTGATTTTTACCTAATTTTTTTTAACAAAAGTCCTAGTTTTTCCTTCATTATATCTTTTATATGTTCCGGCCGTTCTTTTTTTTATTTTTGCACACTTTTCCAAGAATTTTTGCCCGCCGAGTTACGTGTGCTTTTTCCACCCTGAAACTCGTTGGCGAAAGTCAAGTGAAATTTTTTTAATTAGATGAGCTTTCTAGGGCTTGCCGCGGGAAGAGGATACTCCTCCTCCTTCTGCTAGGTTAACGCTAATTAAAATTTAAAAGCCGCACAATGCGTCGAAAGTTAACAACGGCTTGTGGCGAGCCCCAGAGCCCCAAAGCCCATATATACATGTATGAATGGCAGGATGGATGGGTGGTTCATGGAGTGGGTGGAATGGAGTGGAGTGGAGGAGTGGAGCTCAGTTTGAGTTGGTTTTTCGGGGGAGTGGAGAGAACCTAAAGCCAGAAATTATTGTTAGCATAGCTGATGATGAGACAATAGTGGTGGTGGCCATAATGACGATGATGATGATGTTTTTGTTGATGTGCCTGAGAGGCTAATGATGATGACGTTGTTGCGTTGTTGTTCACCCACAAAATATAAGCGAAAAATGTGTGTGCATGGAAAATAATCGTAAAAAAAAAATAGGGAGAGGCTCCAGACTTACCGCCAAAACACCATCGTCCGGTGGCGCGGGCAAAGAGAATTAGTAGGACAATCAGGACCAGAACGGCAACGGCCACCACAATGCCAACAATGGCGGCCACATCGAGGCTGCTGCTCGGCGGTTTGCTCGACGAGCTAATCCGCACCTGGTAGTCCGTCATGCCCAGTTCATTGGTGGCCCGCAGTTGGTACACTTTCGTGGTGTCCTCCAGCGTAAGTCCGGCGATGGCCAAAGTCACATTGTACTCGTCGTTGCCCAAATATTGCGGCTCATAGGCCGAGTAGCGTCCATCGCTGCGTCCCTGCGAGACAATCGCTCCATCGATGGTCCACTCGATCTTGGGCTGCGGACTGGCCTTAATGGTGATATTCACAATGGCAGTGTGGTCGAGGTACAGGCCGTACACGGATGCATCGGGCTGATGGATGGGGGCGTCTAAGTAATAGAGATTAAAGGTTGGATTAGTATATAAAACTCTTTTATAATTTCCTCAAGCAAATGAATAACAAATTCTCGATTAACTTACATCGCACATTGATAATGTAGGCTGCCTCCTGGGGCGGCACACTCTCGCGATCGGTCTGATGATGGGAGCGACACACCAGCTTCCGGTTACTATCCTCCGGCGACAGATGCCACTGGATCTCCTGCTCCGAGGTCGACAGCTCCACATTGTCCCTGGGGTTGATGTTGCCATTGGAGGAGGGACGGATGTCCAGGGGTGTGGTCCTCTTGTTGGCCGGCATGTTGTCGATGTACCACGAGATATTCGCCGGTGGGCGACCGTCGCGAACGGTGCAGCGTGCCTTGAATTCGGTGCCCTCGCTGAAGTAACCCTCGCGATTTGGCCGCGTCAGCAGCTCAATAATCGGCTGCTGGGGACGCACTGGGGAAGTGGGAGGAAAAAAAGGGATTTTTGTTTAAGAAATTTAAAGGTTTCGAGACTGAGAACGTGAAAAATCTATAGCAAGCTTAAATCGCTTTAAAAAGCTAACTAACTCTGTGAGAGTAACTATGGATTTACTCACTTGCCACGACCAGATCAATGGTGCCCGACAGCTCCTCGCCCTCGACGCCCAGACTGCACTTGACCTGGCCATTATAGCTGGCCTTTACATGCTCGATGCTGACGCCGCACTGGCCGGCGGTCAGGCCCGCTCCGTAGTAGGTAAAGCCGGGGGTCTTGCTCCATTCCGGCGACAGGTTGAGCACCTTATCCTCGCCCGGGATCTCGATGCGACAGTAGTTGATGGATCTGCCATAGCGGCACAGCAGCTCGGTGCGATCGCCCACGTTGAGCAGCGCGGTGTTGGGTTCCACGTTCACCTGCTGCGACCAGGTGAGCGCATCTGCAAAAGCAAGAAAAATAAAAAGAGATGAGTATAAACAAAAGAATTGTGTAATTCTCTTACGAGTATCTGGTATCTAGTAACTGAGTAGCTGAGTATCTGAGTATCGCATAACTGGGGTATAATCTTTTTTGTCTCGGGGCACGTTCCATGCTGCAACACTACGCTCCTAATGTCTCGGTGGCAATCAGGCAAATGACTGTCGCATTTAGCAGACAGACACCTGCACGTTTGCATCTTTAAGATACGCATCTCTACTGGTATTTTTTTGTACCAGCTTCTGCAAACAATGCGGCTGCATTTTCTCATTAAGTTTCAATTAAGTTATACGTTTCGCTCGCCTTTTTTCCCCCGGTTCTCTCGGTTTTTGTGTGTGGAAATTTGTTGGCAGTTGAAAAAGTTTTTCTGCTGGAAAAGTTCTAGCAACTGCAGTTTGCTTGCCATTCTTTTTTAGCATTTTCTATTTGCCAATTAAGACATTTGTGAACATTCTCCAAGTATTAAACGTTTTGAGCCAAAGTGGAGCCTTCCTCTCTTGTTTGTATGTCTGCCTTTGTTTGCCTGACTTTGGCTTCGGCTTTGGTGGTTTCGGTGGGGAACAAATAGGGCGGAAGGGAGGTTAATTCCTAATGAAATTTTGACTTTAGGTTTGAGCAGATTTTGGCATTTGCGTTTTCGATTAAATTCAAGTTTAATTTGGTCCTTGGATTTGGGATTTCTATGTTGTTTCTGTGTGCTTTATGTATTAAAAAAAAAAAGGTCAGACAAGTTTGCTTTATTTGCAAATGAAATATATTATTTCCACATTTTATATTTTATTTGTTGACTCTAAATAAATATAAATGCAACTGTTGAAGAATATCAGGCTTTTTAATTAATTTGAATGTTATAACAATTTAATTTAAATTTCTTAAAAAAGTAAAGCAAGCTTTATGAAGTGATTAACAAAGTATTCAAAGAAAACATAACGACTTCTAAAATATTATAGAATAGCTGAAGAGCTTTTCGCGATTCCTGGACTGGTTGTTATTATAATTTTGCCGGGCCAACACTTTATGCGGAATCGCTCCCCCGACTAATTTCCGTTAATGAAAGCCGCAAAATTGTAAATTGTGGCATAAACATGAGGTGGAGTGCCAGCCGGCCAGCCAGCTGCCAATAAGGAGAAGGTGATGAGGAGACTGCGGAGGAGGTGGCGTGTTTCAAAAGGAGACCCCAAAATGCAGCTGGCCAAAAGCGAATTGATTTCTTTGCTTCTTGGATGACTGACGACTGGCTGAGTGAAGTTTTGTTTGGTCAGCCGGAAACGTGCGGAAAACCAACAGCCAAAGCAGAAATCCAGCACAGTCGGAGACTGAGATGCATTTTGCATTCGCATTTCGACTTTAAAAATCGGGTCAGCCAGCTGGCCAGCCATGTCCGTGTAATGTGAAACTTTTCGACCGCCCCATGAGATGTCGCTTAACTTTTGACAATTGAGTTGTGCTGCCACTTTTTTGTTTTTGTCCTCTTTTCCTTTTTTGCTGCATGCGACTGTTATTTTTTATTCGGAATTCCCCCCGTAATTTTTTTCCTTTGGTTATTCACACTCGAATTTGTAGACCCTATAAAACCACTTAGAGTTCTCTGCCAGAGCACCGCATAAACTAAAGTCCCCTGCTCTCTCCTTCCGAGAAGAACTTGGAAAGCTGCAGCTTGGATTTCCAGAGTCAGCAAAAATCGGTTCACACTTCCCACACAAATAAAAACGAGAGGATTGCAGCAAACTGTGGCGGGGATTTCACAAAAACTTTAACAAGTGCCTCGACCATGAAAATACCTGTCACTTGTTTGTATTTCTTGTGGGATTCTTTTTAGAGAGAATGATCATTATAATAGTGAAGGTAAATATTAATGAACAAAATGAACTTGTCATAAATCACAAAAATTATAAAAAGCTTAGAGTACTTTTTAGCAGGAAAATAGTTTTTGGTGAGATTTTATTTCAGGGAGAAGCTAAAATGGCTTGATAATAATATGAAGTTTGAATATACTGTACTTTTAAAATTAAAGGTTTTGGCGCGTTCTATAAGCTAAGAAAAAATATTTGATAATGAAAATTTTAGTAAAAATTCTTATAAACCTTTCAATTCCGCGAATAATAGGTATCACAAAAAAGGGAAACCGGTGCAACTGAAGTTGGACAATGTCACATTCACAGCTATGGTAACAAAAAATAAAAAAAACAAAAAAATCCTGAAAAAAAAGCGCGGGAGATGGGCTACATTCGAGACGTTGTGCCGACATACGCTCCGTATCCATGTGTGTTTATTCACAGCACAAATCTATTTTTCATCCATTCCCTCTGCTGCTGGTGATATTTATTTATTTAGCGCTTTTTCTTTTTCGCTGGCAACATTTTCGGTGGACCATCGTCGTCGCCGACGTCGTCGTCGTCCTCCTCTGGGTTCTCAGATCTCCACTCCACGTTTTATTTGATGCCATGTCTGCAGTTTTCACAGGAACGTTTGTCCAGTTCAGTGGTCATGCCTCTGCGGGAAAAACGTTGCTCCAACTTGAAGTGATTTTTTTTTACCCCCATTTTCCTTTACATTTCCCACATCTATAAATTGTACAAATAGATTTAATTTAATGCCTCACTCTCTGCCCAATAAAAATCAAGTTTCGGGATTCGGGAGTCCATATCGCAGACACGGGCCCCTATTATTGTGGCTATTGTTTCCCCATTTTTTATTTTTTTTTGGTTTGGATTTTGTTTTGGCCACGTTAGCGTCTTTTGGTTTTGGAACGTGATTTTTACTTGAATTTTGTGTTTTCGCCTATTTGGCTTTTCCAATGGGAATATTTTTGGTTACTTTGGTTAAAAGCTATGCCCAAAGTATCATAGGGAACAGTGGAGGAAAATAAGCAATGAGTAATACTAATTACATACTGAACTAGGTTAAAAAAAGTATTTTTTGTATTTTTAAATGGAATTTAAAATAATAAAAAATTTATTAAATATTATAAATCTTTGAATTCTTAAATCTTAAAATAATTTAAAACTTAAAACTTTGTGCATTTAATATATTTTCTTATATATATTTCTTTTTTATTTGCAATGCCTTTTCTTGGTTTTTTTTAATGGAACTCTTAAAGAAATAATGCCTTAATATTCCCCATAAATCCTAGCCACATTCATACCATTGTTGCCATCTCCTTGTTGATTTCAAAAGAGCAAAGAAAAGCAGAAAATCCACAACATGTGTGTGTCTGGGGCTGCTGTCTACCACAAATTGGTATGCAATTTCCGCAGAATAAAAGGAAAAATCAAATGCTGCATGAAAGAGCGAACATAAGTATATATGCACAACTGAATCTGTGCCTGAATCGGAGTCGGAGTGTCTCTCTCTATGAGCTTTTGCCCGGTAATTTCCAAATATATCAGCATCGATTTATCAGCTACCTGGAGTCGGGCAATTGCAGAGCAATATAAAAAGATAATTATTGCTGATTTATGGCTGGCTTTCCAGCAAGTCAATGGGAGTTAAACAACAGAGTTCAGAGCGCCCAAACTTGTTATTGTTAAACTTCTGGCTTTTCTTTTTTTCGGTGTGTTAAAGTGCAATTTCTTTTTACTTTTGTGGGGGTTCGGGTTTTTTCGTTTTTCGTCTTTCGGCTTTTCGTGGCTATTAATAATGATTGGTTGTTACATCAAATTGCCGTGTCGCGGCCTTTTACTTTTTGTTGACCAGTCTTGACCAATTTTCTATTATTTATGGCCTTTATCAATCAAGTTTTATGTGTACAAATTTATTAAGCTCTGTTTTTCTTTTCTCCTATTTTTGATTTATGCACCTGAAAGGTGCAAAAGTGTTAAGCAACCGCCAGAAAGATGAAAGGAAAGTCTTAGGAAAAAAATGGGAGAAAAGTGAACGTGACACGTGGCACACACAGGCGCCAGCCTTTTTTGGCGAAAGTTTCCGAGGGCTTTTCCCCGCTCAATTTTAGGAGCCTGTAATTTCTTTATTCCTTTTGTAGTTTCCCAAAATTTAGATATCCACTTGCCCAGGGTGAAAGTTGCCCAAAGTATAGACGAGGAAAGGCAGGGAAAATATGCATTTATGATGCGGTTGCAGCTCCACTCCCTGGGAGATTATCTCCTTCAGCCAGCCGGCGTACCGGGGCACGTAGCTGAAGAAATTGGGAACCGAGCAATTAATGCTTCCCATGGCTATGCCATAGAGTTGACCATCGCAAAATAACGGGCCCCCGAAGTCAGTGAGGCAGGTGTCATTCTCCAAGGATGTTACGCACACAAGTTCCTGGTCATGGTCTTGGATCTGCCGGAGAGTGGGCTTCTCCCGCGCACACTCCTCCAAGGGTCGTAGGATGGCATCCGTTAATACAAGGGAGTACTGTATGTGCCTCTGAGGGATAAGTTCTATATATTATTTGCCTTGAAAAAGGGCTTGAGTGAGAAGTAGACAACTCACTCGCGTGGCACTGATTGTCTTGCAATCTTTGCCAATCTCCAGCTCTGAAGTTCCCACAGAAACATTCGACAGATGACGGCCATCGAATTTCATAGATTTTCTCAGCTTAATCAAAGCCAAGTCATGGTACGAGTTTCTCCAATAATCAGGATGTATCACCATGCTCTCTATATCAACAAGTATTTCCTCAGTTTCTGGAGACTTAAATAAAGGCGAACTAAAGGCCACCAAAATTCTCTTAGGATTCACCATGAAGCCTATTTTGCTAGGGAAATTGATCAATTTTATATAGATTATGGTAAATCTGATAGAACTACCCACTCCGTGACACAATGAGCTGAGGTAAGCACATGTCGATCGGTTAGTATAACTCCTGTACAAAAGTGATTATCCCCGGCTGGTAAATATATTTTAAGGTGCGCAAGGAAACCAAATGGGCTTTTAAATGGTTGTAGGTTATATCCTCAGTCATGCTTCCCAGCGAAAAGATAGATATTTGCAGCAATAAAAGATAAATAAAATACATTTCTATTTATTATACAAATTTTCAGGGATAAAAAACTCAAAGAATGCTTCGATTACTCTAAACATTTCTTACATTTATCAATATCTTGTGTCCAAGAGATACCCATCATATGCTTAATAATTAAACAAGCAAATACATATTCAACTATTGACTTATTAACTTCAGTTTGCATAATTTATGGCCTGATATGGCTTTAGATAATTTCGAAAATAAAATTAACCTGTGCTGCCTCGCTGCCATTCAATCAATAAACAAGATGCATAAATTTCCAATTGAATTAATTGCCAAGTTTTCACTTTCAAGTCATGAACACACTTCGCATTTGCATTATTTATGGCCCAATTTGAGTTTCCCTTTACAATGCAAACAGTCTGCATTTGTTTTCTGTATTATAGATGTGTTCTCTGGTCGAGAAAGGACTTAAAGGACAACACATGGAACAACGAGCATTCGAGGGCAGACATTCCCATCTGTCAGTTAATTAATGCGAACAAAGACAATGACTTCTCTAGCTGGGACTCAACTCCCAACTCCCAAACAGCATTTGCATCTTGCACTTGGCACTCTCTACTTTTCGATGAGCTAATAAGCGTCTTATTGTAATTACCTGACAATGCAGACAAGTGGGGACAAGTGGCAAGACAAGGCAAACAGTTTGCATATTCAAGAGCTCCAGCCCCAGCTCCGGCAACTCCGACTTATTAAAGTCCAAGAAATATTATCATAATTAATGCCCGACCAATGCCCCAACCAGAAGTGCAAAACGGACCGCAGAACTTTGTCCACATCTTCTACAGAAATATATGCAATATTCTGGCTTATTACGCAATTTATATATATAAATATATGTATATCCAATAGACGGAGAGGGAGGGAGAGACCAAAGCGTTAAAGTTGGCACTGGACACATGTGATAAATATTGCGGTCCATATTCCTCATAAATTGTGGAAAATGCCAGTACTGCAGCCAGCCAACAGGCAATTTATATAATTTCTCGTTGTGCAACATGTTCTCTGGCCCAAAATTAATATGCGGCCGTCTGTCTGTCTGGCTTGTGCAACTCGCTTTCTTCTGGCCTTAACCCTTTAAGAAGCTTATACAAATTTCGTTGACGTTGACAGCGTCTGCCAAACTGGCGAAGACAGAAATATAACATATTCCACACCAGACGAAGGTTGCCTAATTTAATGCATAAAAAAAGGCACACGCAAGCAACAGACGTGGCAAGAACAAGCTAAGGGAGTCGTTGAAAAAAACGCGGGTCGAATAAGCGGATACCCTTTAGGTTATATATGTATAAAATACTTAAAAATTTTGGCAAAACCTAATTAGGAAAATATCTCCTTAGTAAGAAGGAGTACTGTAAAGGCCTGCAAGGTACAAGCAACGTAGCAACAACTGCTTATTTATTTGTTTTTTTATTTATTAAGTATGTTTTAGTACGTTTTAGGAAAATAAAACCTCTTTTTTATAATTTACATTCTAAACACCTCACTTAAAGATGTATCCTGATCTGATCCTAATATATTTACTAGTCAAACTTAACCCAAAAATCGTATATACCCTGTCAGCACCCCGTAGAACATTAAGTTAACCCAAGCGGACGCCCCACGGGGAAGCCGCCGCCGCCGCCTACGGAACCAGCTAGAAAACGAGGCTGTAACAGCAGGACTCCTACCGAGCGGAGTATAAATTAACATAATTCTCATATACACGCGCCAAAAGTTGTACCACACCTAAAACCTAGAACCTAGAAGGATGAAGGATCCAGGATACACGCCCCGTTGAATTATGGAATAAAAAAGAAGTGCAGGGAATAAACGAAAGAGGCGAAACCTTAAGAGACATATGAATTTCTTAAGTAAAGTGAAAAAATATCAAAGAAATTGTGTGTGCCTCCTTTTTTTTTGTAGAATGAGACAATGACAGCGGCCCAACCGAATGACAGTTATTCATATATTCGCAAAAAAAGCAAGCTGTCTAGAAAGGAGGATCTCGAAATTGTTGCTGCCTATTTTTTAAGGATAAATGCTTGGAGGGCCGCCAAGAAGTGTCGGCAGCGATTTGCGAGACATTTATCAAGCCGCACCACAAAAATTATGCAGACAGAGTAAAATTTTTTGAGAAACAGAATCATAATCAGCATCAGCACGCGGCCAAAGGTAGATAAAGTCAACGGAATCGTATCGTTTATACATATTTTCTGTGAGTAGGAGAAGCCAGACGCAGACGCTGTCGCTGTCGCCGGTGCTCGTAAAAAGTGTCTGCGAGTGGGTTTTAATTGTTTTTCCTATTTTACTCTGACATTGTCACAGGATGTTATGGCAGGGAGGACTTGTCTCGGGCCACAAAATAAATTGATCTGCGGTTTTGGCCTCATAATTTATGTGCCTTTCGGTCCGAGAGTTGGAGGTGAAATGCGAAATTTGACAAATGGCTGGAAATCACAAAATGGCAGTCTTCCTCTCCACAAAAAAGAAAAAAAAAACGAGTACAACCAAAAGAAAATAACAAAGGTCTCTTCTTGTAAATGTTAACGAAAATGACATTAATTTTATGTTACTGGCAAGCGAAATCAATTAATTATTGTTGTTGTGCAGGCATACCTACATATATATATATATATAGGGGAAATATTGATCCCGATTGGTGTTGACATGTCCTGGGGGGAATGTCTGCTTGTTTAAGGTTTTAGCTTCAAAATGAGGCTTTAATTCTTGGGAATTTACTTGGTTTTTAAAAGTAATTTAATGTTTCTATTACTGTTACATAAGAACCTTTAAGGAGACAACTGTAAGAGTAGTTTGGTACGAATATTTTTGTGATGCGACACTGATTTAAAAATAAAGCAATAATATATCAAGTTTTCAATGTAGTATCATAACACCATGACTAAATAAACAGCAAATAAAATGTAATTTTTTTTTCTTTTCAAATCCATCAATCTATATAATAATATTTTTCCATTTTCACTACCCTTTTCGCTTCACTGTCTACAATTTTATGTGATATTTTATCTGTTTTGTGTTTGACTTTTTCTGTTTTCTTTTTGCAGTAAAGTTGCCATATGCGTGTCGCTCTTTAATTGGATAATTAATATGCAAAACTAATTTGTATGCTAAATATGTTTTAATTTATGTTTGCAATTTCTTTTCCCTATAATTTGTTGTATTTATTTGCTCATGAGCACATAAAGCGAATTACTTGGCCATGAGTAACTCTTAACGGTTTTCTGTGAGTGTCTTTGAACCCGGTTTCCAGTTTAAAGTTTACCCAGGTAATGGGGTTTCTGCTTTCCGTTAACTTTTCGCACTGATCTAAGATAAAGTCTGACTCAGTCCCTCTCTTGCCGTCTTGCTGACCCAAAATTCTAGAAAAAAGCGAGAAATTCTTATAGAGAGGAGAGCTAATTGTTTGTCAACGTTTCTGACACGTTTGAAATGCTTTGCTAATTAAAGCATAAAATATTATGCTGACAATGGCAGAGTCGGGGAACTTTCCGGCTAAAAAGAAAAAGTTTTCAGCTTTATGGCCATCTGTGTTTGCTTTTCGTCTTTAATTTTATTTAATTGCCTTGTGTTGTGCAGTTATAGAGGCTTTGAAAACAACAACTTAGTTTGGCAACTAAGCGCTTTTCACGAAAATCAACACAAAATGCACATTTTGTCGGCGTCCATGACTCAGTTTCCATTCACATGCAAATGTGCAAGAGGAGGGAGATAAGTGGGAAAAACAGAAACATGTTTTCACAGACCAACAAAACCCGTTGCCCCCAAGGCTGAGAGTTGTCCAAGCTGCAACTCGGCGTTAGATCTCGAAGACGTGGCTCGTCTTTAACCAAGGCTAGCCACTTTATCGTACCGACCTCTGATGACGATTTTCCAGCCTCCGATTACCTAGCTTTAATATTTCACAAGCATTCACTCGTGGAAACTCATTTATTAATGGCTAACTATTTTTTTATCTGTGGAGCTTATTGTATACATTTTGAATGACAGGCCAACCTTTGGTAATTACAGTATATTAATAATATTTTCATATTAACTGTGCAAATATTGTAATAAAAACAATATATAGATATATTTTTTAATGCACTTTTTGCTGGCCATTTTATGTTATTAATACCCATTGACAGACCGGGCTGGCTGCGGTATAAATTATATGCCACACGCATTTATTATTCATAAACTGTGCTGACATTATCTAACCAAATAAAACTCTGTCGCAAATTGTCAACGAATGTTGGTTGTGAAGGGAAAGCATTAATATTATTCCTGGGAAATGGGGGAAATTTATGCGGAATGTTGTGGTTCTTAAATGAGTTACTGGTTAAGAAGTTAAAGTATTTACAAGGTATAAAAAGGTTTATTTTTAGTTTATTAAAGATTTCACAACATCTAAAGCCCTAGAATGTTTACTGGTATAATTTATAATAATGTAAATTATAGTAGTTATATTATTATAGTCTTTCCAAGACAACCTTGCCTTAAAGACACCTACACAATTACCCAGATCTCTTATTATAATTCAGCAAAATTTCAGATAAAAACTCCCTTGAAATCCACTCTCCGCTGACATCTCGTTTCTGCGAAACCTTCAAATTATTTAACTTGGATAATTTATCATAAGAATATTCAAGGAGGGGCCGGAACCCTTTGTTAAAGCGGTAATTAAAGTGTTATCTCTCTTGCCCCGTTGTTCACACTTTCTCCAGCTGGGGGTCACTCTCGGCCTCTTATTTCCCTAAAAACTAAGGAGGTGACGACAAATGTGTGTGTGTGTGTGTGTGGGATGGGCAGGCGTGCCAACCTAGGGGTTAAAAGTGCGACGATACCTTGAGCTGAGGTTAAGTTTCCGCACGCTGCGCCCATTTAACCTCTGGGCTGACTGGCTGGCTGGTGTGTGTGTGTCTGGCCACCGGCAAACATAATTGAAGTCATAAATAACGAATTATGTTGTGAAAGTTGAGCCAGGGATATCAGCCAGAGCAGCAACAACAACAGCAGCAGCTCCAAAATGAGGAGGCAGCGCATTTGTTTAGTTAACTTTTTGCTCCTACAGCTTCAGTTTCACACTTTTTGCATAATTATGACAGGCCCCGGGGGTAGAGTCTACAAAGGTGCCGAGAGGTACAGGAGTTTAAGTTGTCCGAGTTCCTGGCTAATTATGCAAACCTAGCGCAGGCCAAAAGATTTATTATGATGGAATAACTTTTTAATGCAACCGGGAGGGAAGAGGGCAACGGAAGGGGCGTAAACGGAAAGGGATACACAGGACTTGCCCAGGCAGGTAGCTTCACTATCTCTAATTAAAAGCTTCAGCGCTATGGGGCAGTTTTAATAAATTTTATGATTTTGTTTGACATGCCTCCGAGGCCTTCGCTTAACTTCCTGCGTATGTTGTTGTTTTTTTATATACAGGGTATCTGTGGAGTTTTAGGGGTATATAAGCATTGGTTTTTATCGTTTCTGAGATTATTTTTTCATTTTCTTATGCGCTCAGGCTAGAAATACTAACAATTTCATATTTTTTGCCTTCTAATTATACCCTTGCAGAGGGTATAATAATTTTGTCATGATGTTTGCAACGCAGTGAAGGAGGCATCTCCGACCCCATAAAGTATATATATTCTTGATCAGCGTCACCAGCCGAGTCGATCTAGCCATGTCCGTCTGTCTGTCCGTCTGTCCGTCTGTCCGTCTGTCCGTCTGTCCGTCTGTCGGTTTCTACGCGAACTAGTCTCTCAGTTTTGAGCTATCGGGCTGAAATTTTCAGCATAGTCTTATTTCATTAGCACGCAGTATATATGTCGGAACGGCCGAAATCGGACCACTATATCTTATAGCTGCCATAGAAATGATGGGGAAATTAATGTAAAAAAATGTTAACTTCTCTGTTTTTCAACGAATTTCTATAAATTTCGAGATATTGTCGTTTTTATAGTTTTAGAATTACGGTTTTAATTTCATTAAGATCGGACAACTATATAATATAGCTGCCATAGAAGGGATCGGTCGATTTATATGAAAATGTAAAACTCTACATGTTAAATGTAAAATTTACAAAATTTACATAATTTGACATTTTTCTTTTAACATTACCAAAATGGATCGAATTTCAATGATCCAATTGCAGACTGCAAGGGTATACAATCTTCGGTTTACCGAAGATAGCTTTCTTTCTCGTTTTTTCTATTATTAGCTGGAGCATAAATAAAAAGAAACCCTATAAGATTTGGGGACAAAACCAAAAACGGGACATACACCGTGCCCCAAAAAATAAAAAAGCGAAACATACACATGACAGTGGGGATGGCTTTTAATTTTCGTTTTGCTCTCATTTTCCGACTTTTATTGACAGATTTCGGGCTCCGATTTGGAAATATAGTGCCCATTCATGCTTGAAGTCAAGTAAACTATTTCTACACACGACAGCCTGGTCACAGTATTACTTATTCGATTAAATTACTTGTTTATTCCTGTGTTAGTGCAAGCAATGCACACCCCACCCTCGTACAAGTAGTGGATGGGATGAAAACTTTTATTTTCAACACCGCCAGCGAGGCAAAGTGTTTTTAATTAATGAGTCCTGATGCTGCCTCTGCCGTTTGCAGCCCATTGAATGCCAATAAAAGTGCATTAAATTGCAATTGCTGCCTTCGCTGACAACACTTTGCATTGAACGCTGAGCATTCAGCGCTAACAGCCTGATAAATGGCTGCGAATATTTCGTCAGCAGTCATACAGGGCGTATGCTTGTTGTTTGCTCTTATAAAAAAAGTTTTTTCTCGTTTCCTTCGCTGTTTGCAGCTCGGTTTTTTTTTTCGTTTTTAATTAAAACAAAGTCAACTTGCAGTTATCGTAAGGGACAGAAAAGGGTAAATGCACAGCACAGTTGGTCGGCAACCACAAAGTGCAAAAGTGCATTAAAAATGCATTTTATAATATTGGCAGCATATTGTTGTCTGGTTCCGGTACTTTTCTCCGGGGCGTTCGAGCAAGTTCATTTTGTATTGAAAAAAAGGCCATGAGCATTTAATGTTTTTCCTCGTTAATTGCTTGGAATTAAGTTAACACAGGAATTAAATTTTTGCAGAAAATTAAAAGTCTCCTCATAAGGTGTTGGAGTTTTATATAAATTATTTAGTTAATTATCTTATTGTTGTTGTTTATTATACGTTCAATTATTTTAAGTCCCAAAATTCTTGCAATTATTTTGTTTATTTTTTGTAGACTGAAGTTTTTTCTAGAATTTTTCTAGACCCTGCTTTTGTCTGCCCAAAACTTCTCCCATTTAAAATTCATCTCATCTTGGCAAAACCATTTTCCTAATAATTAATTGCTGGGCATTTGTTAATGTTCGTTTGCTCTGCCAAAAAAAACTTGTTGTCATGTCTGTTCAGCCCGTTTCCGCTTCCGGACGTCCCAGGACTTGCCAGGACGAGCACGTTTCCTATAGGAAAATGAGAATGAAAAGTTGCCTGGCAGTTGTGAAGGAAACCGAATTACATATTGCAGGGATTACGACGGGTCCGGGTACCTGAGAGAGAGCCCGCAGCTCTGCTCATTTGCGCTGATTTCGAGCGGAAAACGTTTGTCGCCAAATTTCATTTCAGCTGCTCGCTTCAATTCGATTCGATTGACATTAATTAATGATTGTTTCGAGTCGTTCTCCCAGCTAGGAGCATTGATTTACGTTGTCATCGATTCCCCAGGTCCTGGTCGGATGTCGCCTTATTATTATGCTGGCACAGCGACAATTCTCCGACCGCCAACCAGCAGAAGGCGACGGTATCTCAACGTCTCTGGGTCTCGACGTCCCTCCGTCTCTTCCGTCTCCCTGTACCCCATTGCCATTGACGACGGGAATTGCTTGGACGGGTGTTAATGATGATGAGCTAACCCTGTCTACGTCCCTGTCAATGGTGCACTCGAGAGAAAACTGTATAACATCGGCTTACACTTTATCCATTAAATATTGATTATAAATTAAAACAAGAGTATCAAAATGCAAGATAATGTCAGAAATAAAGACTTAAATGCTTAGAATCTAGTTAAATACTTCTAAAATATTTTAAACATTATTAAAAGAAGTAAAAAAATGTAAACTAAACCCTCAATAATAAATTAGAATTTCTAAAAGAATTCAAACATTTCTAGGATATTTTCCAAGTGCATTTAGAGCTCCTCACCCTGCCGTTATCCTTGCAAATCTCCGCAATTGTGGTACGACTTCGTGCCAAGTTTCAGTAATTATTGCCCAAACCAGTTTGGATTTTGCACCCAGGATGGCAATATTTAATTATGGTTTCGGCACCGGACTTGAGGTTGGAGCCATTTGTGGCTTTCCCTTCGATTGTGTGCGAGTTTATCAATCAAATGGCAATTTGGTGATTAGCATTTAACCGAACTTCCTTCCATTAACCGAAAGAGCAGGCAGACAATTGAAAAGTCAGCCAGCACCCGGCAATTCGATTCGACTAAAAGCCTGCGGAGCGCACTATTAATCTCCTAAAAGCCAATGGGACTGAGACTGGGACTGGGACTGTGATTGGGACCTCCTCTCATTAAAAATGGAAAGCATATGGTCAGCACAGACTCTGATTTTTTTATTTGCAGTTTATGGCTTCGATTAGCTAATCGCATCGGATAAGGAAGCTGATATATATTGTTTGCATATTTCATGACCTTTGACAACAATCAGCCTGGAGTGGAAAATCCCCGAAAGGGAAATCCGTTCAGGAAAATGAAACCAAAGGAGGATGGGGAAGGGAAAAGCTTTCAGATATCGCCAAGCCAATCCTTGTGGATTTCCCACGACTTTACCGACTTGCATTTCTATGCAAGGCAGACGACGTTTCCTCGAAAGGGAAATTGCGCCATAATAAATGTCAGAGTTCTTCCTGGGGGATTCCCTCGCAACTGGATTGCGGTTGAGGTAAGCGTTAAATCTTGGTGCATTAGGTGATAGGTTTATGCAAGAAGTAGTGGCTCTAGCAGAGTTTATATTTTACTCATAAAATATAATTAATAATCCAAGCAACCAGCTTAGAAGACCTCATTCCAATCAAATCACAGGCAGTCGGGCTTTTTTGTCTCGAAAGTTAACTTCAAATCCAGGCAGAGAAATCTATTGAGAAAATAGAATCATCCGAAAAAAAAAACATCAGAAATACCGTTCAAGATGTCTGACAACTCGGCTGTGAGCTGCATCCTCAACGTGGTCCTCTGCGGAGCCACTGGCTTCGGCTTTTACAAGATCGGGCCCTCGGAGCACCCCTATGCCTTCACCGCCTGCCTGATCGGGTTCACCCATGGCATTGTGGGCCTGGTCAGTGCCTTGGCCGGCGACGACAATGCCAAGAAGATCCAGGAGACGACCACCAGCATTGTAGAGCTCATTCCACTACCCCTGGTCAATGTGGATCTCTATCTGGGTGCGGAGAGCAACAATATCGCCTTGGGCCATGGCCTCTTCATGGTCCCGTTGACCGTTAGCGTGATCCTGGGCTTCTGGAAGGGCAGCGAGGGCGGCGATGGTGAGGAGGGCGGATCACTGCGGACTCTAAAGGTCCTGACCATTTTGGGTAATATCACCGCGCTGGTGTACCTATCGATCAACGAGAGTAGCTGGAACATGGGCGGCATGGCCTGCCTTGCCTTCATGGCCAAGTTCGGGGCTGAGCTCTGCGAGGAGCACCTTCATGAGGGCTGCGGCATCCACATTACCTATCTCAGCTGGTCAGGCTTCTATTTCCTTACCGCCTTGGCCGTCTCCGGGGAGAAGTAGGAGGAGTCAAACGCGGAGGAGCGGGACTCCAGGAGTTACCGAGTCTACGGGAAAGGCATTCCAAATCGAACCTTATTTTTTTGACCCTTAAGTGGATGATGAATAAATTATTTGAGTATTTACAATCCAAAGATTTTAACTTCTACAAGGTTCCCAAGCTAGCTTCCTCTCTTGTTTCAATTAAGATTTTATTATTTTATCAATTTTTATTTAATTTTCCAGCTAAAACCATTTTCAAACAAAGTTATTGCCTCTTCACTTCACTCAGGGTTCAATTTTCCCTGTTTTACCGACAACTTTTCCCCCTGTTCAAATGCTTTAAAATGCTCTAAGAAATTTGCATAATTTCATATTAAAAAAACTATTCAAGTTTCCATTTAGCAATTGCTGCGTCGCTTGGCATTTAATTTTTTGTTCGCAAGGACTGCCAGCTGTGCACACAAGTGCTGAGGGGTGTGTCCCGGTCCGGGTGATATATAGGGGATGGGGACTAGATGTAGGATCGGAATTGGGATGATTTTGAACAAGACAAAGGCACAGAGGCCGGGGGTAGTGGTAGTAGGTAGTTCACCCTAATTATGTCAGAGTGTGTAAAGTCAGGCGGCTGAAATTCGAGCGCTCTGGAATTATGTCATTAACGACGAGAGGGGAAAGGCGGAAAAAAATGCAGCGGAGAGGAAGGAAGGAAGGAAAAACCTTTCTCTGTCTGTCAGCCTATTGTAATTAGCTTGGTCATTTGGAAACTGAGACGTCAAGAGGGCCGAGGGCCGCCTTAGGCCTGAGTCCTGAACGGATTAGATCCAGGGATTATTGGGCTACTTATGGGTTGGATTTAAGCAGCCGCAACAAAAAAAAGGGAATAAGTTCTAGCCTAAGGCAAAATAGCGCTGGAAAGCGCAAACAATGCAGGAGAGAAATGCAAACAGGTGTTGTCTGGCTTGAAAAACACTCTTAAATTACTTAAATTACATTAACCCTAAGGATCAAAGATAGTTAATGACTTTAAATTTAATTTAAACCGAAAATGTGAACATTTGAGAGACTTGAAATTCGATTAAGGACTGCAAGAGTGGGCGGCATTATAAATAGAAGAGGCGAAATTAAGTGAAGTGTTAATGAGATTAGTTACCCCAAATATGCAACTTAATTTACATGTGTCCTTTGTTCACTTGAGCCTTATTTAATGTTGATTGTCCCAGCCATATTCAATGGTTTCTTTTGTTTGCAGCTGCATGGCTGAGTGGTTAAATTGAGTAATTGAGTTTGTTTGTAATGGAAAGGAAGGCAATTCAATTTATAGAGTTATTTCCTTTTAAGCTAAACTTCAGCAAAGTATGTGTATTAAACTAAGTAAAAGTATAGCTTTTTGTATCTATAAGATCTGATCTTGTTATTACATAGACAAGCAATTAATTCAAATCAAGAGAGAGAGAAGAGTCTAGACGCCAGTCGGTCAGAGTCTAAAGATCCGGCCTCCTGGGTAACGTCTGATCTTTGTTTTGATCTTGAAATTTAAATTGTTGTCCTGTCTTGACAATGCTTCCAGGCATGATATGCCCGATGCTAAGCACCTGTAACCACCTATCGGATCGTGTGAAGGAGCCTGGTGGATATAATAGACTTGACAGAGAACTATGTGAATTGTAGAATTTAAAGAGAATAAATAATTAAATTATCAATAGGAACACAACTTTATGAGAATGCTAAATAAAAGAATACAGAGCTTATGCCCTGGATATGGCCGAAATCGAGAGTTCCGAAGCCAGCATCATTTAAATCATTGTTTTAACAGACGAGTACATGGATGTAGACAGCCAAAAGCAACAGATTTTAGCTTAACAAAATTGCAGATGTGAACTGATAATTAAAATAAAGACTTGCCCGAGATAATAAATAAAAACCAAATAATAACCAAATCAAAAACCAGGCCACAGAGATTAAGCATTACCTCACGCAAAGGGAAAAATATATAATAAAAAATAAAAATGAATTAAGCCAATTTGAACTGAAAGTTAAAATAAATAATGACTTGACTATTTTATTGGCGAGAATACCAAGACCTGTACAATCGCCATGATATCCTTGATCCTGAGAACAGAGAGGTTAGAAAACTGATTAGCTTTGCATGTAAAGCTGCAAATTAAAATAAAGATTTGTAAAAAGAGAAAAGAAAATAAAAAATAAATAAAAACACTACTGGCTCCGTTGCCGGCTGAATGAATACTGCATTTAGCTTCTGAACCGTTCGATATTCTGCTAAGGAATAATCGGCCATATGTAATCTGCCTATTTCGATGCAAAGGTGGCAGTATCGGCGTTATCGATAATTGAGTACTATCAAGCTGGAATCGATGACAGCCCTGAATCTTTTATATTTATCGATGGTTTAAATCGCTTCGTTAAAAATATTTAAAATATTTATGTTAAGAGAATATTGAAACGGAATAGAATTATTAATAACTCTCCTATATTCTTAATTTGATACATCTGCATATATTATTTAAGCCACCACTCTTCGTGCCACTTTATGGGCTGCGGATAAGCCCCTCGAGTGACCCTTAAGTGACCTCTTAAGTCCGAACCAACCCCGTCAATTGAGCTGTCAATTAGCGCCTCGAACAACCCAATTTCGATTCATTGAACATTCGAACAAAACACAAAAAGAAAAAAAGACAATAATAGCAGTCAAGCTGAGTTTGCTAATCCCACCTAACGAGAGGATTCGGAGGAGGGTAGCACAATTTCCACTCGGAAACTATCCGAAAAAAGAGGATTATATAGAGAGAGAATAGCTGGGTCTTAGCTACCTGAAAAAACCATTCGTGATCATTGTCTATAGAGATTTCCGGGGGATCCTCGCGCTACTCATGAATGGGAACGAACTGGGAGAACATATGTAACTGCCATCCTGGGGAGCATTGTGCAATCCGCATGATAAATGCGAGGAATATAATTCCCGGCTAAAGGCCCTTTGTTATATGCAAGAGAGCCAGTGGCTCTGCTCGTCCGTTCATTTGTCTATTTGAATTTTGGATTTGGAATCTGCCATGAATCCAGTCCCTTATTCCGCTTCCTGAATGCCATATTCCTCACTCACTCTTTCCGCGTCCTTGATTTATTATTAAATCCTTACATGGTTATTAGTTTTTCTCATCTCTCTCACTCTCTCTGTCGGCTGTTGAGGTAATAATTTCCCAAATTCATGTATATATGCACCCCTGCGGATCTTTTGGCATGGAAAATAATAACAATAATAAAAAGGAACCCCTGAATTTCTCAGCGCCACTCTTTTGCTAATTTTGATTTATATACATTTGATTGTGCTGCCCCGGACTACCCTTAACAGCGCATACTCCCTATATCCCTCCCGAGGTATATCCTTTCGCTAATGAATTCAAATGTCTGCGTAATTGAGTTATTAAAATTTCCAGGCCAGACCCTTTAGACGGAACACAATAATAAATGTTGCATCTGAGGAATTTCAATTTGGAAATACTTTAGAGGCGTTCATGTGAGGATTTTAGAGATACAATTTCCAAAACGAAATGGGTAAAAGATTTATTTTAATTTATGGACCAAATGCAATTTATCTTCTTTTTTTTTGGTAAGGTTTTTAGTACCAAAAATGGTGAAGTGATATAAAAAAGCGAAAAAGGTGGTGTAATATTTAATTTACAAAAAAGGAGATGGGCATATCATTTAAAAGAATACAGGGAAGTTCAGAATAATATTATTAAATCCAGAATTGGGTTAAGAGAACTATAAATTATTTCTTATATATTTTTTTTGGTTCCAACTTGACTTTTATATATTAATATAAATTATTAAAATTCTATAATTATTTTAGAGCTTTAAAATGCATTTTTAAAGGCTTTGCCACTCTACATAAATTACTCGCAGTCTATGATTTTGATGTAAATTTTGTAGAATTGCATTTAAATGCCAAACCAAAAGGCTCAGCAATTTGTCACAATCGCTTGATCAATTTATATATTCCCACCTCCCCTTCGAATATCGAATATATTTGCAGCCAATAATTCCCCTTAAACACGGTCGCTTAAATTATGTACGAGTAACAACAAAAAATGGAAACAAACAAAACTACCCAGAAGTGAAAATGTTTCGTTAGCTCCACAAATATGTGAAAATGACTTTTCATTTTTTTTCCGCCACCTCGCATTTGGAATGTATTTCGGGGTAAATTGTTCGGGTTTTTTCGGTTATAGCTACTCAATTGGCGCCACAAATTTTGCACTGTTTTTTCTTGCCATTTCTCGTACTTCCTTTTTTTTGGCAATTTTTTATGGGCCATTTAAAGAGCGCCATGGGAATGCTCCGGGGCGAATCGCCGGGGATTATTCGCCGTGTGAACGGAGGCGGTTGCAAACACAAATATTAACCTTTTTTGCCTGGAACACATCAGCAGAAACACGTAGATGTAATTTACTCCCACTTCCAGTTCCACTTCCTCCGAGAGCTGCAAATATTATATTTTGGCGGCGGAGGGGTTAAATCTATATAATAATTTCGCGTGCTCTTGATTTTCACGGTACTTCTAATTCTCAAGTGCTGGATAAAAAAAAGGGGTTGCCGCTTCCTCTGCTGCGTAAAGTAAAACCCATAATTTGGCTTAATAGTTTTCGCAATTACCCCGAAAAGGGTTCGGAAAATAACCCTGTCAGAGCCGCTCTCCGGAAGTGCCGCTGAAGAGGCGTAGAGCGTGGAGTGGATAAACAGGACGTCGAGTGGAGACAGGAAGTGGCAGTGGAAACGGCCTGTTTATGCGTGAAATTCGCTGACGTTCGCCAGGATATTTGTCAAAGGCCGAGCCCAAAAGATGGGGGAAGGGTACAATCGGAATCAAAAGGGGGCCAGGCCAGGGTACGCCCGTCGAGCCCCTGTCAATTATGAATTTATTATGCCCGCGATTGCTTCTGTGTGTCTGTGCCCGAGCCTGTCCCGTGTGTCCTGGGTAATTACTGCCAGGAGTGCAATTCTCTTGTTTGGCAAAGGAAAAAGGGAACAGCCAGCCAACAGCTGGCGAAATAAATATGATTGAAAGGTTAAGGATTGCGGAAAATTATTGGAAAGGAAAATGAATGAGAATTGAGGAATAGGAAAATTGTAGTAATTAATAAAATGAGCAAATTTAGTTAACCTTTAAATCGAAGCTTACATTTATAAAAGCTTGCAGGCTTTAAATTCCAACTCGAAATGAATCTAGCACTCGTTATTAATCTCTTAATAAACCCTTTTGAGAAAGCAAAGGTACACTTTTCATCAAGGATCTTAAGCCAGCATTCGTTATTACAATTTTCTTTTTTCCGGCCTCTTATTGCTTTTCTACCTTCCTTTTAGACACCTATATTTTTAGTTGGGGATTTTACAACTTCCCTCTTAGACACACATAGTTTTTCAGGCATTTGAAGTGCTTTTCAAGCCTCGCTATCTACACTTTCGTATAGCAGGAAAACCGAAAAAATAGTTCATAGTACGTAGAACGTACTCATATTTAGTAAACGTTTATCTTGTTCATTGATTTTGCTTTTCACATGCAAAATCCAGGCAAAAGACACTCGAAACTGGGGGTTTTCCTTCCCTCTTTGCTCTGGTTTATTGTAAACTTTTTAAGAGGGGCTCTCCAATGCCTCTTTTGAGCTCTTCGCCCGATTTTCCACTTCTATTCCCCACTCCGCACTCCAATTTATGTAGATTTTAAGTGGCAAATTGTATTTGCATTTTAACGTTTTTTCCTATGACAGAGCAGAGACCACAAGTAGCGCACAGGGTTAATTTACAGGGTTTGAGGAAAATTTCTTATTGCTTATTAATTGAACAAAGTTTGTTTATTATTTCATTAATTCATTGCTTGCCGCTCTTTAATCCTGACATTTGGTCTTGAAAGCTATTTTTGGTAATTTCATTTTTGTATATTCTTTAATTAATTATAATATTAATTTATACTTTTATCTCGACTAATTTAATTAATAAATACAGTTAATAAGCTCCCAACACTTGAATTGCAACCCTGATTTGTACTCACAAAAACTTCGTGACACGACACGCACTCATCTCTAGTTATGGAAAATGGCGTCAATGTAGTTACCTGGAAATAAACAAAGGAAAGCAAGAATTTAGTTACACATTTCAGTGAATTAAAATCGGGATTTAATTAAATGAAACATTCCGGGAATGCAGACTGAAGTCATGGCTAGACTTTGGTTAAATAAATGGTGGAGTAAATGCGGAAAACACACACATGGGCCATGCATCTCCGCTTATTACACTAATTACTGCCAGAGCCCAGTACATTTTTTCGGCTGCCAGCGCCTCCTTCTGCTACCAGGAACAAAACTTTTTGCGGCTTATGGGAGAAATAGAGATATAGCAGAAGCTACCATATCTCCTTTTATACCTATTATTTTTTATATTTATTTTATTTCGGGTTTTGTTTTGGGTTAATGGCTTCCAGGGGAATCGCGTGCGGTAATACACAGTTTCCATAGCGTTACCGAGAAACAGAAACACTGACAGGGAGTAAGAGTGCATAAATAGTAAAGTAAATAGTGCAAAAAACATTTATTCATTCTATGCTTTTTAATTTTATTTTATTCGTGCGACATTCTTTGGGCGAAAAAGGTTGGCTTTGGCGCTGGGGCTTTCGCTGGCGCAATGCAAAGCCAACGCCATTGCGGAATTTTTATTACCCTTCCGTCGCCATAGAGAACACACCTCGTATATATACCCACACAAAGCTTTAAAGTGCCATCATGAAATAATTCATATGCAAAAAGAGAAGG
The DNA here is from genome assembly GCA_014170255.2 of Drosophila triauraria. Lineage (NCBI taxonomy): Eukaryota > Metazoa > Arthropoda > Insecta > Diptera > Drosophilidae > Drosophila > Drosophila triauraria. Next base: position 1,660,102 of record CM024334.1, read on the forward strand.
GAGGGTTTTATTTCCCACAAAAATATGAAACAAAAGGTAGAAGAAGCTGGGAATGCCAGCAATGCCACAATGACGACTACACTCCTGTCTGTCTGCGTTTTCGGGTTGATTTTCATTACAAATAACGTTTATTTACAATTGAAGCCAAAAGCCGGCGCCCGCAAGTATTTTCACAAACATAAATATATGAGTTTGCATTGCAATTTTCCCCCTATTTATGCTGCACATTGCCGTTGCTTAACTCCACTTTCCACTCTATACTCTCTAGTTCTCTATTGCCATAGTTGAGTTGTGCCAACTAAAGCGAATGGAATTTTAAATAGCTGTTGAATGGCAGTTGACAGGACGGTCAATGGGTGGTTAAATGGTCTAAAAGGGGTTAAGGCGCCCTGAGTCCCGCGGTGCCATTGTTGAGAGCCGGGCTATAGAAGTTGATTGACGAATTTTCACCGGCTTGTCAACCGCACTGAACGATTTTTGGGGGAAATGTAGTTTAGTCTAGGAATTTCGTAAATTAATAATTGGCTTTGGGTTTTGTTTAGGAAATATTTGTGTCATTAATTGGTTATTCATTGATAAGTAAACCTACTTTTAATTGATTAATTTTGAAGGCTTGAGTTTGTATTTTAATATTAGTTGATTGCCGAATTTTTGAAAATTATAACAAGTTAAGCTGCATTGCTTTTAGTTTTGTTGTAATTAATTCAATATAATTAGATTATATTTTAGTGCGCTTAGATGGGGCCAATTATATGTAAATAAATTAAGTAATATATATATATATTACATTTACTTAAAAGCTTTTTAATAAATATTAATATGTATAAATAATTATAACCCTCCTGTGGCTTACATCGTTTTTTAAAGCGTGGTAATATATTTTGTTTATTTAAAATACATATGGTCTCAAATATTTTGCATCTTTATAGTTCCTTTGCACATTAATCCAATTACCTGAAAACCAATCATTAACCCATAGCTTACGCTAAGCTTATTTCGTTTCTAACCCACATCAAATGCTTTTTTAAGCTAGGACACCACAAAAAAAAAACAAACAGACATTTTTTGAATCCACAAAAGTACAATTACCGCTTCTTTTTTTCGGCTGTGATTTACCTTTTTTTGGCGGAATATGCTGCGGTGCAACCAATAAATTTCCATTTTGTGTTCGCCGTGTCGGAGGGCGCGTTGTATAAATCAAAAATGGCCGCACACGACAATGGGTGTGTGTGTGTGTGTGACCTATGACCTCGAATGCAAATGGAACACAGAAATATGCCAAGCATTTAGCCGTGAACATTTTTAGAGATATATATTTTTATCCCCCTTTTTTTGGGCGAGAGTTAGAAAAGAACAACCCCCTGACAAAAACTAAGGGAAAAATTAAATTTCCACCGTTGAACATGGGTTCCTGTATGGATTGATAAGGTGGCTGGATTTTCTAACCCAAGGGTTGGTTGATGTTCACCTCATGCTGATGCTTACTGTGCTGCCATCCATATTTTTGTTCCTTTTTTTAGTCTGCCCCATTCGCACGATGTCGCTATGGGTTTATTAAATTTCGCCCTAGCTCTAATGAAATTTTCGCTTACCAAATTGCGTTTACTTTTTCGAGAAACCTGTGCGATGGCCATCGGGTTTCCTGCGGCTTTCCCGGGGTGAACAATCCTTCGCTCTACCTACATCCTCATCAAAATCATCATCATCATCGTCATCGTCATTGCCATCGTCATCATTCGCGGCGGAAAAAACACCAACGGCGCTTAGTTGCCAATATCTGTTGGCTGCCATTGGCCGTTGCAATGTTTCCCCTGGATGTTGCCCAACATTGTTTCCGGGGTTGCTGCCGAAATGTTGCCAAAGGACATTGTTGCGTTGCCACAAATGTTGCTGGCAACTTTGGCGCAAGGTTTTCAAATTTAATTCACTTGAAATACATTTTTGTTGTGTCGCCGCCGCCGCACATAAATTCACACATCTTGCCTGCGACTGATGCCAAAATAAATGTATACACGAGTGTATCCAGGGCTTACAGAAAAGGAAAACAACTTGGGATAAAGATAAGAGCAAGAGAAAATGCTGGAAATTCCACTAGCACACTAGCACTAGGAGACGACACATAAATCTCACTTTTTTCTATGGGCCAGCCAAGTCAACTTTAGTAATTATTCAAATGTCGCAAGTAAACTGCGCTGCCAGAAGAAGCTGGGATAAAAAAGGTGATGAAAGTCCTTAAAATAAGGTGCTCAGAAAAAATGGAAGCAAAAGCAGGGCCTTTTAACTTAGACTAGCCAAGGAAAATTTAATTTCTTTAAATGTAAAAAAAGTCCAGGGACACATTATTAATCATATTTCTCAACAAGCTGAATTTCTTGCTCTGTGGAAATCCCCAAGAAGTTTTAGGGACAAGGGGCCGCCACACAGGTGTTGGGCAAACTTTTCTAGTTGGCCTCTTGCTTAATTTAATTAGAGGAGTAAAACTTTAAAATTTTCGCCTGTCACCCAGAAATTGGGCTGCCCTGCCCCACGTGCGAGTATGCATGTTGCACCTCAACCCCTTGGCCTCTTTGTCACTCAACTCGAAATTAGTTTACATTTTGTAGCTAGCTAGCTGTCTTGGCATTTTCAGAGGATATTTCCCTCATACATATATTTTTACAAGTTTCTTGGGCTAAGTGAATTAAGGTGGCAACAACTTAAGCTAAATTGTCTTCCGAATAATGGCTCAAGGCACACACCTGAGCTGAGCTTGCTTTTCCGTCTATTTACTTATTGTAAAACTTGTCAGGAAATTAGTTGAAACTACACAAAAGCAGTTTCCTGAACAGGATTAATTTATGTATTTATAGTATGGTAAAGAAAACTAAGAGTTACGGGCTAAGAATTTTTTATTAAATAAGCTAGGGGAAATTCGATTGAGCCATGACTTGTCTACTTATTGACTTATCCTTAGCAGGCAATCAAATTGTCAACAAAACACGCTCAGAAATAATTATCGCAAAGTTATTAAACTTTAATTTTCAATTGTCTTTCGCCTAATGGAAACTCATTTGTAAGAACAACACGTGCAGGCGCACATTTTCCTTGAGGTCATGATGATGATGTTTCCCCAAACCACGTTTCAAGTTTTTGGCAATTTATGCTTTGATTTAATTAAATCGCAAATTTAAATTCACATGGAACGTTGATTACATTTTGTTGGTGCCCATAAAGGGTTGTGTGTAGTTGTGTCTATGCAAATTTTATGGCCAACACATGTGTGTGTATTTTGTAGGCTTTCTGCATTTGAATTAGGCCCATAAACCAGTAAACTAATTTCATTTACTTTTGCCCACAATTTGCTTTATAATTGTCATTTTCTGTTATTGTCAGCAAAACTTTGTTTGGTGAAATTTGTCAAAACATTCGCACAGACACAACGCAAGCCAAAATGGATTGACTTTTAAATAATTTAAGGTTTGATTCTAGGGACTCCCCTGTGACACAAAAAAGGGTATTTAACCTTATATTTAAATATCAATCAACGGCAGACCAAAGTAAGGCCAATCAGTTTAAAATTGGCTCAAATTGTATTTTATGTTCGGCATACATTTAAATAATTTGTGCAAATTGACTGAGGGCTGTAATTATTACCGGAATTGATTGAATTTATTGACTGTAATTTAAGGGAATTACGTTTGGTTATTTTATTTATTTAGTTTAACTATAATCAGCGCTTTGTTTAGTTTAATAAACGGTATACAAGTAAAAGTTTCTACCAAAATAATATGAACAAAATGTGTTTTTAATTGAATTGTAAATTTGTTAAATCAAAAATCAATTACGAAAAGCTTTTCCACATCGAAAGATCGCCGACAAAGAGAAGAATTATACTCTCCTTCGTGTTCAGTACCCGCATGTAATTTTCGTTGGTTTTTGCATTTATTTTTCGGTACTCGATGCTCGGTGCTCGGTGCCCGATGCCCGGTGTTCAATGATGGCGAATGCATTTAATAAAATATATATTTTCCATGCTGGAAAAGGCCTTGTAGTCCTCTCATGTCATTCAGGGCTTTTCAGTCCTTTTCCCGGACCCGCCTTTTGTTGTGTGCGAAAATTTATTGATCTGAGTGGTAGGTTGGCAGTAAAAATATTAAGCGCTGTTGAATGCAATTGAAATGAGGAGTCACACATGGGCATCCTGGGTCTCCATACGCGTTTCTGCGAGGTCCTTGAATACGAGCGTGTGTAAGCCCCCAAGTTTACATAATTTTCATCCAGTAATTCTTAAATAACAAGGCCAACACTTTAAGCCGCTTTCAAGTTTCACTGAGAGCTCTGTGCGTGTGCGTCACTCTCCTCCAAAAAAAAAAAAAGAAAGAGTTAAGTTTGCGTCGCGTCGCGTTTTTCAGAATATTTGCATATTTTCCAAGGAGCATTGAACTCTGATGGGGCGCTGGCTTTATTTTTTAGTTCCAGTATTCAGTATCCAGTAGTTCCAGCAGTAGTTGGCCCTCCATGTAATCGTCATCGCTGCTGTCGCTTTGGGGTGGAGCGAACACGTCTCAAATGACGTCTCCCTCCTGCGCGTTTTGTTTGCCCAAACTGATGGACAAGTGTCATGAACATCGAGAATGAGGGATTGGCCATCGCCCATCGTCCAACGTTCTATGCATAACTTTTTCCAACATTTTCTCCTTCTCTTTTTATTTTTTAGGTGCGTCTGCAGGGCTCTAAATTTGATTAATTCAAAAGGCAGTGCCCAGTGTAATGCGAGAGTTTTAGAAACTCTCTCTAGAAGTATTTTTAGTTAGGAAACGTTTTTACACAAATAAATGTGTGTGGTCTTTAAATGGTTTTATGGTCGCTTTTACTCGAAGGATTTTCTACATAATTGTTGAATATATTTTATGTTAAGTAAACTGTAATTTATAATAATACTTTATATTACTTTGTGAGAATTTTATTTCTAAAAATATTTTTGTTTTCTCCATTTGTCGAGTTATAAGGCTATAACACTGTACTAAAAATAACAATAATTGGAGATCGCATTAAAACCTTGAAAAGATCATATTTCGTTTCACGGTACATTTGTTTTTGTACAATATTATTATTATTGTTGTATTGTTTTTAATCTTTTATTATTGAATCTTTATAAATTAATGCATTAAATTTGTATTGAAACTATCAGATTGTCGTATATTCCTATGGTTGCTTCCATGCCTCTAATGAAAATTCTAATTTATAAAGATTTTAATACAGCCGTATTAGAAAGAAATTCCTTTCTTATTTGTATGTTTACTTAGCTATTTTCTAATTCTTTTAGGCCCACGACATATATTTTATTTCGCTACCGAATTTCAAAGGAGTCTAAATTTATCTCCATGCATTATTTTGATGCAATTATACGCTAAAAGCTTTTCAATTTAATAATAATATTATTAAATAACATTGTTTGTTGCCATACCTAATTTTTTTGATTTTATTAAACTGAAAAAACATACAAGCAGAGTCCAAGAAGGCACTGCTCCTGTGTTGTCAAGCTTTTGTGTAATGCGAATCGTTGGCTATTTATTAAGCAACTGAGACGGGGAAATTTTTGGGCGAATAATACTGCTGGCTAATGAAAACCTCAAGCTGTGCGGCTGGACCGACCATAGAAAATCAGGCATTGGCGCAACGGGAGATGAATTGATTTTAAATTTATATTGACAGATGACACTGGCAACAGCAACAGCAGCATCAGCATCAGTTGAGGCAGCAAATGGTTTGCAAAACTCGGCAGCAGAAGGGAGGAAATAGTGGCAAAAATTGCGAGGGAAGAGGGGAGGAAAATCGAGTGGAAAACGAAGAGGGGAGGGAGGTTGCTGCAGTGCTGCAAGTCAAGTTGAAGCGGCGTCCGGGAAAAATTGTGTGCTTGCTGGCTCAGCTGGAGAACCTGCGATTAGAGAGAGGCGTCCGCAGAAACCGGAGATAAACTGTCAACATGACTATTTAGCAGAAGCATCTATATATCTATCTATCCTTACACGGGATGCTGGTCCCGATTGGAGCCGGGGGAGTTTAAAGTAATTATGTGCCAAGATATACACACCCTCGGCGGGGTATATATATGTTCATCGTCAGATAGGGCGTGTGGGTAATTGATTGTGTGTGGTTTAAGGTTTAAAGAATGCTTAAAATCTTTGATTACATGGTATAAGTTAGTTTTAAGGGAAATTAATCAGCTGAAAATATATATTATTTAGTTTGAGAATCTGATTCTAAATGGAATTAGTTATTTTTCTAGTAATATCTCAAGTAATACTTAATTTTTTTTATAGGTTTTTATTGTATTTTTATTAAGTGATTTTATGTAAATGAGGTTTACCTTGGTCTTATATACAAATCTTTTTTTCCGCTTGAATATAATCTTATTAGTTATGTTTTTAATTTTTTTTTTACTGTGACTAACTTAAATATAATTGAATTTTTAACAAAAATTAACTCCTCACTTTTAATAAGCTCTTTCAAAGCCTCACGATTTTTTGTTCTACAATAATTCGAAATTATTTAATTAATTTTTTCATTAGGCCACAGTAAATCCGCTTTGATGAGATCGTTTCAGTGTTAATAGCCATTGATTATAACTAACCCCCACCCAAGATGCTTATCCTAATTATATATATTCTGTGGCAAAGCCTCTGCTCAATAATCTCATTACGACATTCATTTGAGATGCCCATCAGGACATCAGTCTGCCTTCATCCCTTTGCGCCGAGTGCCAGCGCCTTAAGTCTCACCCTAGCTAACCGCATTTTCCACTAATTTTCCCAACTACAAGCGACCACAAAACCCGCATCGGTTGTGTAAGTCATAACCATAAACCTTAAAACCTCTCTCTGGCTACCTAAAGGGGACACTGGAATTGGAAGTCAAACGCAAATCCCCAAGGAACCCGCTGTCACCGACAATTGCAAGTTAATAACTGCCAAAAAGTGACATCCCTCCTCCGGGCTCCGTCTTAATTGAATGACTCGACACCAAAAATTTATCTAGATCTAACCGAAAAACCAACTCCAGCTCCCTGTCATTATCCTGTCCCTTGGCCGTCAACAGATCAGATACGGGCTGATTAGCAGCTGTGGAGTTTGGTAACCATTATATGGGCTCTCCTATCCTCAATTAAGCGAAACTATGTCAAGGTTCACAGACGTAGAAAATCCCAGATCCAAAGTGTGAAAATTGCATAATGATTTGCGAGCGAGAGGGGGGAAAGCCGAAAGAGAGTGTTTTTCCCCACTTAAACTTTGCCTGAAAACTGTGGAAACTGTTGCATAATTTCAATTGCCACCTGCCCGCCGTCGTCTGTTTTTCACACTGTTTTCCATTTTCCTTTTCTTTGCCACAAAAGTCGTGAGAGAGTAACTCTGGCAATTTGGAAAATTGTATCTGCCAGATAAGATGAGAAAGAGAGAGAGAGACTGAGATGAAGGCGAAAAAGTACTGAGACTTTTGCTATTTGCACATTTTCCTTTTCTTTTCCTGACTCTGGCGGCGGCGGCGACGGTCTCTTTTGGGAAACGCCTGTTTTTCCCGGCCAGACTTTTGTAATGAACTGTTGCAAGTTGCGATTGCTGCTTCCGTGTGGCTTGAGTTGACTGAAGATTGCCCCTTGGGTCGCCTGCCATCGCATAATCACAATAGACTAACGCCTTTGGGGTCTCAACAATAACAACTACCGACTTTTGTCATCGCCAAATAGTTTTTCCCAACTAAAAAAAAGAAAACAATCAAGCTGAAAACTTTGCTTTCCCTTCGCTCACTCACATTACAAACAAATAATACTTTCAGCAGCCGTTTCTGAACAGACTTCGTTTCATTTTCAGCCTGCGAGTTCATCACTTATATTCCGTGGCCTGTTTTTTCCCTTAACCCTTTTTGTTAATCAATATATGTATTTTTTACAGTTTTACCCATTTATGGCATAAAGTGTTGGAAAGTTGTTGCCTCGCTGAATGCTTTCAATTTAATTACGTTTTTTCAGCGGCTTTTCGCCCCTTTTTCAAAATGCGCAAGTTCAGCACTCGGGCGGCGCTGGTAAATGTGTTTTAAGTTTATTAAACTATTTTATAAAGTTCTTTTAAGACTTAACTAGTAATCTGTCTTTTAAATAAAATAATATGATAAAGTTGCTGTGAGAAGGAACTAGAAATGAGATCATCTGATGAGCTTACAACTGAATATTCATTAATTTCTCATGGAGTTCATTTTATTTAATAGTTATTTCATAAAAATAACATGTAATTGTTAGTCCAAACTTCAGATCAATTTGGTCTTAGTTTTACAAAAATCTTCACAGATCTCATGAGATCATTTAATGAGCTAACTGCATTATATCTTCGTCCTGAATTTTACAAAAATACTCTCAAGGCTCTTCAGTTTTGGAATAACCTTTGATCATTACTGAGGTTGATGATGCAACAACCATATGCTAAGCGAATTATCTTCGGTTACGAAATCCCTTCCAGGCATGATATTATCCATTTCGCGGTGTTACGTCTGGAAGCCTATATAAGGCCACGTTCATAGTTGGATTCTAAGACCTTCCCAAGGTAACCCCCGGCTGCATGATGTGGATCCCCTCCTGTCCTCAGCTCATTGCGCTACTCCTCATCGGGTCTGTGGCAGTGCCCAGCGATGCCGAGCCCTGCCTCACGTGCCTCCGGAGCAGGTACGAAAGGATCGGGTCCCGGCTCAGGGACTTCTTACTCGGCCCAGCTCCTTCACTCGAATATCGACAAGTACCAAGTGTTGCACCTGTGCTGTATGTGCCACAGAACCTACTGCAGGGCAGAGGCAGCAGCAACAGCAGCAACAACAGCAGCAACAGCAGCAACAACAGCAACAGCTACTGAGGATACTGCGGTCCCTGCAACAGCAGCAGCAACAGCAGCAACAACAGCAACAACAGCAACAGCAACAGCTAGGCGGGACATTGCTGCAACAGCGCCAACAGCAACAGCAGCAACAGCAGCAGCAACAGCAGCAACAGCAGCAGCAACAGCAGCAGCAACAGCAGCAGCAACAGCAACAGCAGCAACAGCAGCAGCAACAGCAGCAGCAGCAGCTTCAGTCACTGGAAGTGAACCTGCTGTCCCTATTACGGCAGCAGCGACAGCAACAGCAGCAACAGCAAGGAGGGAGACTGCAGCAACTGCAACAGCAGCAGCAGCTCCAGACACTGCAACAGCAGCTGCAACAATTGCAGCAGCAATTGCAACAGCAGCAGCAACAGCAACGCCAGCAACAGCAGCAGCAGCAGCAGCAGCAACAGCAACAGCAACAACAGCAACCGCAGCAAACAAAGAGCAGCAACAGCAGCAAGAGCAGCAGAAGCTCCAGACACTGCAACAGCAGCTGCAACAATTGCAGCAGCAACTGCAAAAGCAACAACAGCAACAGCAGCAGCAAGTGCAACGGCAAGAACAGCAACAGCAGCAACAAGTGCAACGGCAAGAGCAGCAACAGCTGCAGCAAGTGCAACGGCAAGTGCAACAACAGCAGCAGCAAGTGCAACGGCAAGAGCAGCAGCAGTTCCAGTTGCAAGCACGGACAGTTCAGCAACTGCAGCCTCAACAACAGCAGAGCCCGCAGTTGCGTAGCTTGGAACTGGAGCTGCGGACTCTGCAACTGCAGCAACAACAGCAGCAGCAGCAACAGCATCAGCAACAGCAGCAGCAAGAACAACGTCAACTGGAACTGGGAGCACTGCAACAGCAGCTGCAGGAATTGCAGCAGAAACAGGAACAGCAGCAACTGCAACAACAGCAGCAGCAGCAAGGACGATCACTGCAGCTGGAGTTTCAGCAGCAACAGCAGCAACAACAGCAGCAACAGCAGCAACAGCAGACACAACAGCAGCAGCAGGTGCGATCACTGGAGCAGCAGCTCCTGTCAGTGCTGACAGAGCAACAGCAACAGCAACAGCAACAACAGCAAGAACTAGGTGGGTCTCTGCAGCAACAACAGCAACAACAGCAACAGAAGCAACAGGAAATAGCCAGGCTTCGTTTGGCTCTTCTGCCGGATCTTGAAAAAGGAACACAGACGGAACTTCTCGCAGAGAGCGCACCTTCACCCATCTCGAACGGGCAGCGGAGAGCCAGCGGAGACCAGGATAGGCAGCAACGCATGCAGGAAGAGATCCAGCAGCTGCATATACAGTTGCTGCAGCAACATACATTGCAGCAACAGCAGCAGCTACATTATCAGCGCCAGTTGGCCCAACTGCAGAAGCAGTTGCAGCAGAATTTACTGCAGCCGCTGCCGGTAAGCCCCCCGCCAAGTGATGACCTTAAGCAGCGAGTGAGGGACCTGGAGAATCTGATCAAGCTACAGGTGAGGCAACAGGAGGAGGCAGCTCGCAAGCAGGAGATGCTGCTTAGAGCGCAAAAGCTGGAGGAGGAGCAGCTGCAGTTGCTGCTGCAGCACAGACGGTTGCAGCAAGAGAAGCAGAGGTTGGAGCAAGAACTAAAACTGCAGGAAAGTATCCAGACTATCAGCCCTACACCGCAACTGAACCTGGGACAGGAACCAAAACGGCAGGAAATTAAGGAAACCCAAATCCAGACTATCAGCCCTACACCGCAGCTGAACCTGGGACAGGAACCAAAACGGCAGGAAAGTAAGGAAACCCAAACCCAGACTATCAGCCCTACACCGCAACTGAACCTGGGACAGGAACCAAAACGGCAGGAAAGTAAGGAAACCCAAACCCAAACGGAGGGCCAGCAGCAGGGTCAGCAACAGGGACAACAGCAGGGACAACAGCAGGGACAACAGCAGGGACAACAGCAGGGACAACAGGGACAGGGACAGGGACAGCAACAGGGACAAAACAGGGACAACAGCCGGGACAACAGGGACAGGAAGGGACAGGGACAGGGACAGGGACAGGGACAGGGACAGGGACAGGGACAGGGACAGGGACAGGGACAGGAGGGACAGGGACAGACAGGACAACAGGGACAATGGGGACTGGAGGAAGGACAAGGGGAAAGGGATAGGGACAGGGGGACAGGGACAGGGACACAGGGACTGGACAGGGACAAAGGAAGGGACAAAAGGGACAAATCAGGGAAGGGACAAAGCAGGGACAACAGCAGGGACTGCAACAGGGACAACAGCAGGGACTGCAACAGGGACAACAGCAGGGACTGCAACAGGGACAAAAGCAGGGACAGCATCAGGGACAAAAGCAGAATCAGGTGCAGGGACTGGGCAGGGACAGCAACAGGGACAGCAGGGACTGCAACAGGGACAACAGCAGGGACTGCAACAGGGACAGGGACAGGCACTGCAACAGGGACAGGGACAGGGGTCACAACAGGGACAGGGACAAAAGGGACAACAGCACAGGGTCACAGCAGGACAACAGGAACAGCAGCTGAAAGAGCTCAGAAGGAGGGACAGGAGGGACAGCAGGGACAACAACAGAGACAGGGACGGGGGTTCTGGGCAGCCCAGGATGAGGAGCAGAGACAGCAACAGCAACAGCAACTGGGGAGCTGCAGAGGCAGAGGGGCCAAATTCAGAGAGGGACAAACAGGACAACAACAGGGCCAGAGGCAAATTAACTCTGTGGGTTTGGAGCAGCCCAGGATCAGTCACAGTCACTGTTACAGGAGCAGAGACAGCAACAGCAACTGAGAGTGCTGCAAAGGCAGAGGGAGCTTAGGGTGGCCAAATTCAGAGAGGCACAAGCAGGACAACAACAGAGCCAGAGGCAAATTAACTCTGTGGGCTTTGGAGCAGCCCATGATCAGTCCCAGACACTGTCACAGGAGCAGAGACAGCAACAGCAACAGCAACTGAGAGAGCTGCTGAGGCAGAGGGCTTTTAGGTTGTCGGCGTACAGAGAGGCACAAGCTAACCAAGCAGGACAACAACAGGGCCAGGATCAGTCCCAGTCACTGTCACAGGAGCAGAGACAGCAACAGGAACAGAGGCAGATTCAGAGGCAGAGGGAGCTTAGGTTGGCGGCTTACAGAGAAGGACAAGTTAACCAATCAGGACAAGGTCAGTCACAGATTCAAAGACAAAGTAACCAGGCTGTATCCCAGTCTCAGAGACAGGCGCAAAATGTAGAAGGACTGGGTCAGTCTCAGCGTCAGAGGCAGGTCCACATGTATGCTGGAGCACTGGAACAGGCTCAGAGACAGGCACAGCGACAACTTGCAGGCGCACAGGATCAGTCACAGAGACAGGCACAAGCACTAAATGCTGGAGGACTGAGTCTGTCGCAGAGGCAGGCACAAGAGCAGGCGCTGGAACAATCACGGTTACTGGAACGATCACAGTCACTGAGGCCAGTCAATTTACAAGGCCAAGGTCAGAAATCAGATAGCGAACCACTAAAGCTGAATTTACTTGCCAATTTACAAGGCCAAGGTCAGAAATCCGAAGGCGAACCACCAAAGCTGAATGTACTTGATCAAGTAAGGCAGAGGATTCGAGACCGAATCCGTAGCACTCTCCAAGCGGGCGGCTCTGGTAACTTGCGCGCAGACGGACACCTAAACATATCCGGGGCTCTATCCGGTCCTCAGGGACAGGTACTACACTCCGGAAACCTAAATCTAAATGGCAACCTGAACATACAGAGGCAGTCGCACTTCCAGAATTAATTGATTTTTTTTTTCCATTGTGCAGCAATTTTCCAATTAAAATTTCTTACTGCATAAGCATTGTAAACATGTATGTAATCAATAAACAAGTGTTTCAAATCCAACAGCGATCTTTTCAATATCTTAGCAGATATTCAAAGTTTTCAGTGAAAAGTTTATGACGATAAAATAATAACAAATTTACTTTTTAACAATTCATAAAAAGCTTTGAACAATTTTAAGCCTTAGTTCGTACAACAAATAGGTTAATATTTAAATCAGCGTGGCTCACGCGAGTCAGCAAGTTTCTTTGCCCAGCCTCTGCCGGCACACCGCTGCGTTGAACCAATCCAACCCTCGTTTCGAGGCAGCTGCCAGTTAACTTTGCAAATGCCCATCAAATGTTGATTTAGCCACGGTTTTTGCCACTCAAGCGTGTCTAATGCCGGCGAATAAGCATATCTGGCTAATTATACAGAGACATCCCTCTCTCCCTGTATCATCCTGACTGTGTGTCCCGGGCCTGAGAAGGGCAGGAATTAACATATGTGCTGCAAAAACTGGTTTTTCCCCCACATTCGCTCCGCTTCACTTTTGTGCAAAGTATTTAGTGTAGCAATTGAGACGGAAATAAAAAATAAATGGCAAAGGAAAAGGAGAAACACAAGACACAGAGCGGCTGTGGGGCCTTCATTTTACGCCAGAGTGGGCAGCATTTCCCTAGCCAAAGTTAGAGAGTTCGAATGGTTCTTGGGTTAATTCCGAGGGCCAATTAAAATTGGGTGCAGAAAGTAATGCGTATTTGATATTGTCTCGTTTAAGCAGCAGTTGTTTTTCGTTTTGTCTTTGGGGATTGCGAGTCAATTAAAATTGGTTGACAGTTTTCCCCAGCGGAAATCTCCAGAGCTTTGCTTGACTGCCAAAAAAAAAAAGAAAAGGGTTACCTAAATTAAACTTTTCTTTCAGTCTCTGCTCCCGCCCTGCCTTTATTTTATTTTTGTTATTCTCTTATTTGGCAAATAAATAAAATGCTGCAAAAGTTTTGCTATTTGAGTTGTGTTGTCATGGGAAATGCAGAGCGGAGCGGCGCGGCGGAGGAAAACTGACCGTGGCAAAAGTTTTTCCAGCATTAAGCCGGGCATAATTAAAATTTTCGTGCTGTAAGCCTGAGGGCAGATTATAGCCAAGTTTTGCTCGGGCGCCAGGAACTTGCTATTGGCTTTGTTTGCCCCGCTGATTGATGGTAAATAAGCCGGGGCTGCCCTGCCTCCTCCCTTTTTTTCCCACCATTTTGTGAACCCTTTTGGGGGCAGAATAATTTTGAAATTCAATTGAAGGAGCAGAGGAGCAGCTTTAAAGATTACATTGTTGTTAAGTAGAGTGAAATCGAACTGGGCGACTAATCGAGTTTACGAGTCCGGACTCGGCACTTTTATTAGCGCATTTCTTCTTTTTTCCGGCGACCGACCCCGGCGAGAGTTTTCCCTCTTTGTTTCGCCTTTTTAGCTTCGTTTTTACGGCAAATTTCATTTCAATAAAAGTCGCATTAATTTCATTTATTTGCTGTAATTTTTTTTGCCTTTCACTGGCAGGGTTTTTATGTTTCCGAGCTGCCTGCCGTTTTTGCGCAATCCTGTCTCTCACCTGGATCCAGCTGTCTATCAAATGACTCGTCGTCCATTTCAATTAACTCTCGAGGATTATTTTATTATGTCAATCAATTTCCGTAACTAAAAAGTCACCAATAAACGGAGCAACTGGCCGGAGTTCGTTCCTTTTTTCTTTTTTCTCTTAGAGCTTAATTTCCCCAAGTGTTCTTTATTTTTTTTAGTTCGCTTTGCTTTTCTTCTATTTTTTACTAGTCACCTTTTAATTATGGGAAGCTGCAGTTGAAGCGGGATTTAATTAAAACTTGAATTTAATCGATGCAGCTTTATTGGCTGACACTCTTAGCTGGTGGGCAGTGAAAAGGAAGTCCTTGTTAATCGAACTCCCAGGTCCCTTGCCTTATTTCAGTCGTTGGGATTGCCTTTAAATGCAGTGGAAATATCAATAAGTTGGAAATCGCAGAGAGGAACTAAATAAAAAAGTGATTAAGGGATCGGAGGGAAGGTGGATTAAAGTTTATAGAAGATTTAAGGACACTTTGAATAGAGTAGAACATTAAATATATTTTTATAAATTATTTTAGCTGTACATTATTCAAGGTAAACATTTTCCCAGGAACCTAATTGCTTTCCTTGGCTTTCTTTCCCTTTCTCCGGAATGTTTTACCAGCATTTTTTGCTTTTATTTTGATATTTAATATTTATCAACACATAAAAGCCCATTCCCATGGCTTGACTCTTACAAAATGCACTCAACATTTTAAATTCTTGTAAGCCTGGGAAAGTAATTGCCCGTTTGAAGTTTTCACGCAATGGAAAATCAAAATATTTTGTTCTCGGCTGTAAAACAAAATCAAATCTTCAGGCCATGAATCATTGAACATGTTGATAGAGAGAATAAATGGGAAAAATCAGGGGATAGCACTCTCAACCAATTATACATTTTGTAGGCGGGCTGTGAGGGCGTATTTTTCCTGTCAATTTGATTGTTGTGTCCCCACGAGTGGTGTATGTTGTGTGTTCGTGTGTGTAACTTGATCTATAGCTATGGTCTTTAGCATATGTTGTGCAAACAGAGACTGGAAACAACAAGAACAACAATGAATGGTTACGACCAACAATGAAATGACTCCGAAAGCCAATTAAAGATAACAAGAGGCAGGCAAGGCAAGAAATAAAAAATACAAAAAAACTTTGGAAGGAAAAGGCAACAAAAAATGCATTAGCATAACCAAACAAAAGTCGAACAAAAAAGAGAAGAGCTCAGCGGAAAACCAAGAGAAAATGTGGGCAAGACCAAGACGTCGACTAAGACCTGTGACTAACCGCATAACGGCAAATAAATGTTGCATAAAGAACAAACAATTGCTGACTGCAATCAATCAACAGAGTTAAACGCTTCCGACTCCCAGTCCCAGCTCCCAGTCCCAGCTCTCGCCCGAGTGACGAATAAACTGCAGGAAGGCCAAAGCCTCAGACCGACAGACACGAGAATTCAGCAGTCCTCGGGCCCGGAATTCAGCCAGGAAGGAAGTGCTACGAGTTGCAGGAGTTAAAACCTACGAGGCCTACACGACGACGACTGCCATAACTTCTTGCACGACACGAAACGGGTTGAGCCAAGCAGTGAGCTAAAGAAATAGTGGTTTTTAAGGTAAGATGGTATGGAAATATCAAGGAAACTGGGCCAAAAAATAGGTTTACAACTTTTTATAAAAATTAACTAAATATTGACCGTTTTTAGATTTATTTATTTAAGATGCTTTTCCATTAAAATAACATAACAAATTCAAACGAAACTCTTGAACTATATTTTAAATATATTTAAATTGAATCTAATAATTTCAAGGTTACATTTTTTAGGATAATTTAATTAGATTATTCCTCGCTTTACGGCCTACATACAATTAACGAAATAATAATTTTTGCTTTAAAAAGTTGAATAACATTATGAAGTACTCGGCTGAATCAGAGTATATATCTACTCCATACCTTATAGATTTTTTTTGAGCAGTGTAGAAAGTGGGGGCGTGCACATTCACATAAGAAGGCAGCATGAGGCAAGGCATTCGAAATGAAGAGCATGTATGTGGCCATTGTGAGGGATGGAGTGAGGATTGGAATGGGGCAGAACCGAATCAAGAAGGGCCTAAACAAGTGCGCCGGAGGATTGTAGTCAAAAAAAAAAAAGGAAAAAGGGGAGTTGACAGAGTGCAGGCCTGCCCTAAGCCGACAAGTCTGACTGCAGGCATTCGAAAGTTGCCGCCGGAATGCAAAGGAGGCAGCTTTGGCATTGAAAGAGCATTTGAATGCGGTCGACACGGAGCAGGGGGTTGGGCTGGGGTGGTTGAGGCCAGAATCGAAGGCAAACAAAGAGCAAGAAAAAAAGAATGCCAAGTGCATGAAAATGAAAGATGAATGGAAAGCAGAGCATTTCGCAGATACAGATATATGTACATATATTTTGCAGCTTTAATCGAGCGTGTTACTGGATGTGGGTGCCACAGCTACAGCCTGGGGGAAAAGCGATTTCTTTTCTTTTCAAACGAATTATTGACTCGGGCCCAACACTCGCCAACAAAGTGTTTGGAGAGAAAAGAGAGGTAAGGAACTGCTCCTGCAGCTTAACAAGAAATTCATGTTCTGTCAGTCTTTTGAGATAGAAAGATCACCGGATAAGGGCAGGGAATGTTTGAATGACAAAGGCAGTAGGTATTCAGGAAAAAAACTAAGAAGGAAAAACTATTGTCGGAAATCTCCCTAGGAAATCTTTCTACATATGCTTCTCCTTTTTTTTTCTTTAACTGAAGTACTTCATTTGAATTTATGCGGCTTGAGTTATTCAAAGCCCTGCCACTTGAATATGCAAAAAAAGGGGAACTTGAGTAAACAAACCCAGAAGATTTTTAGATTTTGAGTAGCTGATTGGCAGCTAAAAAAAGTAAGAAAAGCAAAAGGGTAGAATGAAAATGAAGGTATTTTATAGGAGCTGGATCCATAAACAGATCGTTAAACATTCGCGGCAAATTGCTGGCACACGCAACACACACTGGCTCCGGCACCGGGCACCGGGGCACCACGCCCAAAACCAGTTCCAAGGAAAAAGATACATCAAGATGACAGAAGGAGAAGAAGCCAATGTTGCAACTGCAACAACTGCCTCACAAAAAATACAAAAAACAATGCAACCCAGCCCCCTCTCTTTTTCGGCCACGCCCCCTAATGGCCTGGCCATAAAAAGCTCATCAACGTCAGCTTCCCTGCTCCATTGTCCCCCTTTGCACATTGTGCAACAGCAGCAACAGCAGCGGCAGCAGCAAGAAATTTGATAAAAATTACACAGCAAAGGGTAGAGAGGTAGAGAGCAAGAGGGGAGAGGGAAAAAATAAAATGAAATACAAGCGAGAGACACAAAACAATTTCTGAAGAGCCAACGATTATTTAAAGTGCAGCCAGCCAACAAATGATAATGGTAACCAACCGGCGAGCGGCGAGCGGGCGAGCAACAAATAGCCCTAAGATATGCTCCGCGAAAAGTCATGAAGGCAGGGGAAAATTTAATAATAATACCACTGCCACACCACTCACGCACACTGTGCCTTTGTATATGCATTTTCTATACAAAACCCGTGGAACAAATCGCTTAGTGTTGCATGTTGCCGTCTGCTGCAAATGTTTCCTGCAACAGCAGCAACAGCAGCAGCAAAGGCGTCACATGGAATGTGCTGACACTAGTGGGAAGGTATTTATTATAAACTTAGGCATAAAATAATGCGATTGTACTGAAATTCTAGGGTTATACAAGAATATTTTGCAATTTAAATATGTATTAAAAAGGAGTGTGCCTATTAATTAAATTAAATTAAATATTCAATAATATTTTATCATTTTAAAGCTAGGAAATTCTTAAAAAGTCTTTTAAGATATTAAGCATTCCATCTTAGCTTAGACTATGTACTTTTAATTTTCTACTAATAAATAATAATACATTTTACAGGCCTTATTAATTTTTAATCTAAGCTCCAACTAAATCCCTAACAACACTCATTTTTAGACTATCTGTAAGCTTTTAATTTTCCAATTTCATAAACGACTTTTTCCCATTTACTTTTATAACAAACACCTTTGGAAATAGTTTCCCGTTTTCAATGACATCTTGTTTCTTTTTTTTCTGAAATTACTTCAAAGCATTTTCAGAGCCATTTTCCTGTTTTTTCGCTCTCAACTAACATTTAATGTGTTATCGTTAGTTTTTATCGCTGACTATTTTCAACGCCAGTGCAATTAACAGCATTTTTTGGGGGCCATCATCGGACCCAAAATAATCATAGTTGAATCCGTTAAAAGAGAGAGAAAGGCGCCTCTCAGCATGTGTTCCCTCTGCCATAAATCAAATAAAAATCCTGCGTACTGGGATTTGGGGATTGCATGTTGCGAAGCCACAAAAACAAAAGAGAGAAATATTTAACTAATTAGAGTCATAAATCTGGACAAAATATGGGCGCAAAGTTCGGCTCGAAATGAGCATTAATAACTCAATTTTGCGGGGATGGGAGGAGAATCATAGTTATATGGCCCGGGGAATCCCGGGAATCCAATGAATGGGCCCAAATCAAAGCCCTGGACTCTGGCATTGTCCAAGTGTCAATGTTTGACAAGAAATGGGGGAAAGTCAGGAGCAGAATCGAGTCACAGTCACAGTCAGGGGCAGGCCCAAAAAGAAGGCGCGTCCATGGACATGGAGACTGTGAACTGTGTGGACTGTGACCCAAATTGTACACTTTGATGGACAAGACATTTATGACACTGCCGTCCGCCTGCCGCCCGGCTGCCTGACTGCCTGCCTTTGGGGTTATCGTTATGGTTATGGTTATGGCCCCGACTCACGGAAAACCCAATGAAAACCGACAGACAAATGGCAAACTCATGGCAGACACTCTCTGGGCGAAAACATTTGCATGTTTAACTTGGCACACAATGGCGACTCCGATTGCAGACCCGAAACGAACACAAGCCCCAATCCCAATCCCAATCCCAATCCCAAAACCAGACTCTCCAACTCTCCTCTTCTTCCATTGAAAGTCATGGCCTGCAGTGTCTGCATTCGAAAAAGAAACACAGAAACCGGCCAAGTAAACAGCAAAGGGGGAACCACAGAAAAAACTGCATTCGATGCACGTGCATAACATATATTTAAATTTGAAAGTTTTTCTTTGCTGCAAACGAAAAAAATATAAATAAATTATAGGCGGCAGTTAGCAGTCGGCGGCAGTCAGTGGCTTTTTCTTCCCTTTCTTTTATACCATTTTATATGTATAGTTTTTCTTATTAATTTACGAGTCTATTGCTAAAAGACATCATTAAAGTGAAAGTCAATTTGCCGCGGCGATTGTTATTTCTTTCATTACTTTTTAGCTTCTAATATTTCCTTGAAGAGACCGGTGCCGGCGCTCTAAGCTGAGTTTAATTTATGACCGCACATTTTTCTTGTTTTTTGGCTGGTCTTTTATTAAAGTGCGTGTCTAGTCAGGGTAAGCAACTTTAATTAATGACTACGGCGTTGTTGTTGTGAGCGAGGGAGTTAAATTAATTTAATTTTCCTTGGCGTTTTTCTGCTGCAGTTTTTTTCATCTCTTTTTTTCTGAGATAATTTATCACTGCATAACCTTACAAGGGATTTATGGGCAGACAGTTTTTGGCAAGCGAAACTTCTTTTAAAATAGTTTAAAAAGGGCTTCAAGAGAAGTTTACAAATTATGATTAATTGTAATACAAACTAATATGAATTAATTATATTTTCATTAGCAACTTTTACCTTTATTGCCTTGCCATAAAATGCAAGCCGCACCTTAGGAAAATCTCTCTCTCTGTCTCTCGGAAAAGCAATTCACATTTCGTTAATTCCCCTAACAAGCCAGCCGCCCCACAAAACTGGTAAAGGGAAAATGTTCATTTGCCTTTTGGCCCGGGGAAAACCCCAAAAACTTTAATTACGCAAAGCGTTTGGGGGAGGGGGATGGAAAACTGTTGGTCCGTCAGTGGAAAAAGGAAATGCAAACAAAGAGTGCTTGACCGCGAACCCGGCGCGTTGAACACTTCCACTAAACTTGATTTGGACAAAGAGCGCTAAACGTTTTCAGCGCGAATATATCGCGGCATTGGAATGGAATGTAAAAATGTTTAGAAAATACAAAATTGAACCGGCGACAGGCGACAATGGAATCCAATAAACTGCAATAGTGTGTGGCGGGTTGGGGGTGGCTCTCGGATACCAGCTTGGAGTGGCTGGGGGATCGTTGGATGGTTAAAAAAGAGGGTACCAAGGGGATTCCCTGGCTGTTGGATAGGAAAGTGGCCTGAGTGCCAACGCTCAGGCTCAGGCTAAGTGGTCAGGCTTGAATAGAAATTGCACAGAGAAAAAATATAAAGTTTTCCTGGATAATTTTTTAGCTTATAAAAAGTATATTTTTGTTTTGGGCGAAATAACGCTTTTAAGGGGTATAAGAACAAAACCTCCACATCGCCAGGAGCCTACAAAGGGTGTTATACAAATGCCTGTGAATAGGGATGTCGATTTTATTAAAAATATTTTAGGTAGTTTATTTTTGGGATAATTACGGCTTGCTTAGGGGTACAAAAACCAAAACTACACATCAGTCAGCAACGGCTGGCATATTCTAGAATAGAGTATTATTCTCAGGCTCCGATTTTGAAGTTCAGGCCCTAACCATGGCTTATATAATGCCTTAACTCCTAAAATAATCTATTTAGTAGTTCCAATCCCAGTTACGGCTGAATATATTTCTTTTAAACTTGCTATAATTTATTTCTGCTGACCTTATTCACTGCCCAGTTCTCCCTGTGGAGACCTAATCTAAGTGAGAAAAAAAAAAACTGTTACTGTCAGTGGATGGCAGTTAACTTGGTCAAGTGAAGAGCTTCGCGACCGCTGTCGCAGTAGCCGCTGGAATGTGAAAGCCATCGTCGTCGTCGCCGCTGTTGCCGCCGTCATCAATGCCGCAATCATAGCCAAAGTTGCAGAAAGAGTTGGAGTTTTTCGAGTATGTCCGAGTTGGAGGCTCTAGAAGAGCCCCGAGAATATGCGTGTTGGACCAGTTGGCACGTTTCTGTGTCAGGAGCGCTATGTCTACGGTCAAGCATGACCAGAGAAAGAGCGCCTTCATATATACTAGTTTTTGCGTTGCTCTTCTAATTTCATTTGTTCGAGAGGCAGACCTAAAAACTTACTTTCCCGGCTATCCCCATTTTTATAGCTCGCAATTCTTGGCCTCATTTTAATTGCAAACACACAGAAAGAGACAGAGAGAGAGAGAGAGAGAGAAAGAGGGGAAATACGAACTGCAGACTGCACTTTGTATGCAATCGTCGTCGACGCCGTCTGAGAATGGTTTTGTCTATTTTTATGCCACTTTGGCTTTGGCTCTTCTGCTTGTAATTCGCTTAACGCCGCTAGGTGGCGATGCTGATGATGACGATGGCCCCTGTTGACCCAATTGTCCAGAAATGGCTCGCAGCTTCTGAGTGGGCATGGGGACTCCCGCCTCGATTTTCCGCACTTTTCCTTTGGCCCGGCGCTTTAATTGTTGGTGCGAAGATTTTTCTTTGTTTTTATTCCTTATCACTTTTTACGCTGCAGCCTCCGGCAGCCAAGTGGCGTTGCCGCCTCTCTCTCCTCTTATGGTTTCCTTTTATAGTTCTTTCCTTTTTTTTTTTTTTTCCCCTTTTTGCATTTTTGATTTTTGCTTCCGCTTTTGGGCTCACCTGGAGTTTCCGTTTAAGTTTGCGACGGACAAATGTTTGACTTACGCGCGTAGATTATCTCGCTGACATTTAACTTAATTGAATGGAATCTGTTTACCCTCGAAAGTAGGGGGATTTCTTGGTGAAAATGTATGAATTGGAATGGTCAACATACCTGTAACGAAAGAAGAGTGAAGTAATAAATTAGATAAGCGAAGAGGAGTATTTTTATATTTATTTCTTTACAAGGTTAAATCATATAAAGAGTAATATTTAAATTTTTAAATTTATTGGTGCTTATTTAAATACTAAATGTGCTTTGAAATATAGATTTTAATCATGATAATGATTCAAGTATTATTATAACAAGAAAGGCAATTGAATCATTGACGGACAGACGGACATGGATAGATCGACACGTCTGGTGATGCTGATATATAATATATATACTTTATGGGGTCGAAGATACCTCCTCTTGCTTTGTCTTAACTTTCAAATATTTTAACAACTTTAAAAGGCATTAAGTTTTGCTGCAAACTCCTGACTAAGTTACCATGCAATTCGCTTCGCTTTAAACTTATAATGCAATTCGTTTTGCTCAGACCTTTAAATTATAGGGCGCTTCGCTCCTCTTGGGCACTCAGACACCAGCCATTGAGATCTCCACTTCTATCCAGAAAGGCAAGATGGTCTTCAGCTATTTCCTTGTGATCTTGGCAGCCGGCTTCCTGTGTGAAGGACACGTTTCACACCGGCAACACCGCATAGTCGGCGGAAGGTACATTGACATTGAGAAGGCTCCTTGGCAGGTGTCCTTTCATTGGAATGATCATGTGTGGGGAGTTTCCTCTACAGCGACAGGATTATCATTACTGCTGCCCACTGCTTTTTCACAAATTTTGGAACTCCAAGATTTCGTATTTGTCATGACAATTCTTTGTTCTCGCCGGATCCGAGTTCCACAGATCCCGCAAAACTATGGCTGCAGTGTCAGCGAAAAGGCACAACGAGAAATATACAGAAAGCCTAGAGCAATTGGGATATGACATTGGCATCATGAAGTTAAGTGGTCCATTTCGGATCAGCAACAAAGTAAAGCCTATTCCTTTGGCTATAGAGAGTCCTGTCCAAGGATCTGAGGGTTCAGCAACTGGCTGGGGACATATGACTATTGGTCATCCGTTTCTACGTATGCAACCAGAAATTCTGCAAGGCGTCAACATAACCATTGGTGATTTGTGTAAGAATTTTATACCAAATATGCCAAAGGATGGCATTTGTGCTGAAATTCCAGGACACTCGGCATGCTCTGGAGACTCTGGTGGACCATTAGTTTTTAACAACACATTGGTGGGAGTTGCAGGAAACTGCGATAGTTCTAATGTCTTTACCAGTGTGGCCCACCATCATAAATGGCTTATGAATGCCATTAGATCCATTTAGATCCATTTTAGACAAGAAGGTTCGATCTGGCCGGTCCCGACTTATATACTAATGGAAGTAGAAAGAAGACTTTCTGTAAAACAAGCAGCTCTCCCACACATTGCATTAAATTCCATAAATATATCTATAAAATCATTGTCCATTGCCAAAACATTTTCTGGCTCTTTTTCCCCATAAAATGCTCCGTCATGTGCTGCTGTCCATACACTTTAAGTAATTTCTGTAGTTTAATATATTATTCATTGACACCCCCACCCGCCCCCACTCTTGTGCCACAGCAAAGTTATTTTTCTATGCAAAGATGCCACCGCCTCAAGCGCTCTCTCCCTCCTTAAAGGAACATTTATTTACTTAACATAGTGTACATCACACATACGCCCCATTAGACGGGCAGACACACATAATAAACAGAGTTTGTTATTGTTTTCCCTGTCAATTATTTTGTGTTTTATCATTTTCGTTGCTCAGCAGTAGCAGCAGTCAGCGGAGGAGAGGAGCCGCCACAGGTGGTTAATATGGTAACTTTCACACTTAGCGTCGCATGCATTTTCCTAACCATTTTCCACCGCGCGGTGAGCGCTGTCTCTGCCGTTTGTTATGCCATAATTTACATACATTATGCATGTTCTAGCTGCCGCCGTATCTCTCAGGTACGTTGAACCTGCTGCAATGATTGCAGCGCAAAAAGCACAACTCGAAAAAAGAAGGAAGGGTAAAAACACCAGAAGCCACAGAAGCTGCTGCTGCTGGTGTTAGAAACTGGTGTTTGCTGCTGGCGGGCTTCTTCTTTTTTTCATGCTAACAAAACAAACAAAAGTTCTTTGGCAGCTACAGCGCAGATACAGATACAGATACAGATACAGATGCAGATACAGCAACTGTTGCTAGTTTCCGGCTTCCTGCAGCGATGACAAATTTTTGTGCAAGCCATCCAAACATTTTTTCGCCACCCGCCAGCCACCCTTTTGTTTCTATTTATTTTTCATTTTTTTGTTTGCACGCGATTTTTTCAAAATTGGCAGTTGAAGTTTTGGCTTCGACTGTTGGCAAACTTCATGTTTGGTTTGCCAAAGTTTTGCATTTTTTTTTTGTGGCTTACAAAAAGTGCTGCAATTTTTTTCGCTCTAATGAAGGCGGTTTCAATATGCCCAGATATTTATTAATAATATATGTGGATTATTTATGCGGCTAAAAGGAGATTTTATTTTTTATCAATTTTTAATATTTAGTCTGTAGGGAGAAATGATCTGCTGAATATAAAAGGGTTCTTGTATTAAATTTAACAAATAAAGTAGCGTGCTTTTCACTTGATTAATATGTTTTTTAATGGTATATTAAATAGTCTCTGATATATTTAAAAAACAAGAAAGTGATTGAACACTCATATTAAATTTAATACCTAGATAATAGTCCACTTAAGGATATATGATAATAAATAATTCATCTTAGATAAAGTGTTCTTTTTAAATTGCTTTCAATACCATTTAAATTTTTCGTTTTAAGCATTCCTATGAAAATCAAATTACCAAAGCTTTTTCCCAACTTTTCTGCGCTCAATTTCCTTTCACCACTCAACACTCACCACTTAACCCTTTTTTCCTGCTTGGTTTTCCCTGCACTTGGCCAACACTCCCAAGCAAACACTCACTCAGGCTCCGTGTCCCAAAAGCATACAAATTATTTAGGCAATTTACTGGGACCGGATAGCAGCAGTCTGTCCCCTTGGCCCAGCTCAATTGCCAAGTTATTCACATCTCCGGCAGCACTGGGGAACTCTACTTTAAATAATGAAGCTATTTTCGCGTTCAATTCCCAT
This sequence comes from Drosophila triauraria, assembly GCA_014170255.2. Lineage (NCBI taxonomy): Eukaryota > Metazoa > Arthropoda > Insecta > Diptera > Drosophilidae > Drosophila > Drosophila triauraria. The sequence goes on from CM024334.1 coordinate 1,685,355, forward strand.
ACGCAGCCAATCACTTTGGCTGGCGGATGGCGAATGGCGAACAAAAGGGCCAGAGTCGAACAATGGCTGGAAAACTTTAGACTGAATCAATAAAAAAAAGAAGCCAAGCTGTAAGCTGTAGTGTGGGTGAAATCCTGAGAAGGTTAAGGAATCCCCAATGCACCGGCAGCCTTGGCAGCTCGGCAGGGCATCCCTATCTTAAGCTCTATCTCCATCGCGCGGCATCTTCATAATCGCCATCATCGTTGCCATGGACATACCCCAGATATACCCCCATTTTCCACTCCCAAGCCGTGTCCTGGAACACGTTTCGCTTATCACCAGGAGAGAGCCGTGAAGGGGGAAATCTTATCGGCATGCTTGGCATTCATAAGATCTCTGAATCGAAAGCTATAGCCGCCAAATCGCAGAGCTACTTACGTGAGGCCGTTTCCATTGCGTCCTCTGTGTGTGCCTCTGTGTGTGCTGGAGTGGCAACAATAATGAACCCCCAGCCAAATATGCTCGACGTACATATTACCTGTCTTTTGTATAACACCGCCATTCTATAGGGGGAACGGAAGGAAGGAAGGGACAGGAAATGCTTTTGGCACGACAGACTTTTCAATAAACTCCCTCAAGCGTGTGCATTAAGTGCAGCGAGGGAAGCCAAGCCAAAGTCAATGCGGGAACAGTGGCTAGAACTATGGAAAAAATTTGAGATATATAAGGGGAAAAAGTCACTTTTAGAAAACCTATAATAGAGCCTTAATTTGCCTTTCTATAAATGCATTTTAAAAATTAGTAAGGCTTTCTACCTTTCACCTATCATTTCCTCACACTCTGGTCACAATGTGTTTTTAGAAAAAGCATACCTTTGTAGTCAACAACCATTGCTAAATGGCATAGAAATAAGAGGGAAATATTAAAACTTTTAACTAGTTAAAAATTAATTTAGAAAATTAGTAGGGCTTTCCGATTTTTACCCCTTCATTTTCTCACACTTTGGTCACACTGTGCATGCATCATTGGCCGCATTGTGGTAGCCACAAATTCTTATTTGTTTCTTTCATTTTTCGAGCCCTCCGCGCCTTTCTCTAGCCCGTCTTCCCGGCTCTGTCCTTCCTCTCTCTCTCTCTGAGGGATTCTCCCCGGTGTGCGCCGCACAGCAATTTGCATGGCTTGAAATTCGAATTTGAAATGGAAAAGTAAATCGTGTAATGTGCGCCTGCAAGAAATTGCCTAATGCCCTCAATGCCCAGCGTGTGGCAGTAAGGGGAGAGGGAGAGCCTGACTTGGGGCAGAAAGAGAGGACCAGAGTAGGGAGTGAAAGAGGTAGCAAGAGGTAGTAGAAGAACGGTTGACTGCCTGACAGGCAATTCCAGGCCGCAAAAGTGCGCAGAGAGTGGCTCCGTGCTAAAAACCTTTAACCAGAAGCAACGACTTTGAGGCATATGGGACTGCCAGTAAAGGGAAGAAAACCAAGCTTGGAGAAACCAAAAAAAAAAAGAAAAAAGAAAGAAAAACCATGGAAAACTGAGAAGGAAAAACCAGACCCGCGTAACGAGTAGAACGTGAGCTTTGTGCACTGGCCATTTATGATGACGACGACGACGACGATGATGATGGCGATGAAGGCACTTGTTGTTGCTGCAACTTGCACAGGAATAGTTTTTTTTAGGAAAGGGATTCTTTGGGAATTTTTGTATTTATTTATAAATACACAAAAAGAGGTTGGATCTTTAAAATTTATAAAAGAATCTGGGATGATGCCTATTGGATAATATTGTATTTTTTTTATATAGCCAAAAATGTGAAATAATTATGTTAATTTATTTTTGAAATTATTTTAAATTTATTTCCAGCAATTTAAATGTTGAGTTTTGAGTAAATAGAGTTCAAATTATTAAAGGTTACTCAAGATATTATATAATTTATTTTAACCTTCTAAAATTTTTAAATAAAAGTACTTTCCTTATAAGGTCCTACAAAAATACCTTTAACATTTAGAAATTGACTTAAAAAATGTGTATATAATTTTTTTCAAGTGCCCTTCAGTATGGCTTTCGTGCATGGATCAACAACATCAGCAGCAGGTGGTGCATGATTGCATGTTGCAAAGGAGGAAAGGCGGTTGGACTTTCTCAAGGGGTTGCCTTCGTGTTGATCTTAAACTTAGATAAATAAACTTCAACTTCGGCGGAAAGAGAAAGAGTAAAAGGCGAAGGGAAAATATTTAAAGGTTTTTCCAATGCACATTTTTGTGCAGCGGCATTAACACGTTGTTGTCCCCGCGAACAAAAGACCGGCAAAAAAAATCCAGGAAAAAAAATTCAGAAAAAAATAAAAGATATAAAGAAGAACGGATTCTTCAACATTGTCCATTGTCCACTCACGAAGCGCCCCATGAAATGGGGCATTGAAGCGTGGAAAAATTCCTCAACGCCAGGAGCTCCTCCTCTCCTCTCCTGATTGTGCCCAGCCATGTAACAATTGTCAATGTGAGGCCATAATTTAAGGCTTTAAATCGCTAAAGAAACTACCGAACATATCCCAGTGAAATGTAATCAAAGGAAGCAACGGAAAATGTAAAAGCCGAACTTCAATTTTTGCATAAAAATTAAGAGCAGAGAAAACACTCATGGTGTACGCCCTCTGAAAAGCTTTTACACTTTTCCAATTTCAGTTCGATATTTTCTTTTATTTTTGTTTTTTGCATTTCTCTTTCTCTCTCTTGCGGTTGCTTTTGCAGCCTTATTTTGTTTTGTCACATGGCGCATACGTCACAGTATGGGTCCCAGTTTTTGGCTTTACTTCAGACATTCGACTTTTTCCGAGTGAAAAGGCGGCAAGAGGGGTGTTCTGGCCTTATTGTTCCGTACTCGGCGACAGCCTCAAGCAAAATTATACGCATGAGCGCCACGAAATGGCAAACTCGACTACAACAAGCCATGCCAAAAAAAAAAGGAAACTACAGAGGCCAAAAATACAAAAAATGAAACAAAACAAACAGAATTGAAAGCAACACCGAACGAGAGAGAGACAACACACAAAAAAGTGCAGCATTGCATGTCTAAATGGGAAAACAAAGGCTGCCATTTCCACCTGATGCCACGCCCACATAACCCAACACTTTGGCAAGGCGGAAAATCCAGGGGAAGGGGCGGCGGCGGTGTATGAGTGAGTTCCGTTGTAAAAGTTTTGTAGGAAATCAAAAGAGAGTTTTTGTCGTCATCATGATCTGCACAGCAGGGTATGAAAGGTGATGGGGAGTTTAAGAGGTAAGAAAATGGGCTGGGAAGGCAAAGAAAATTGAAGTTTTGGGTTAGAAACTTATAGGAAAAATTGTGTTTAATTTTTATTTCTTTAATTTTATTTATCTAGTATTTATTTCTTCTTTGAAATCAAATTATTTGTTGCAAAACTTAAATTATTAAATACCATTTCTTAACTAATATAGAATATTAGGATGGAAAACTATAGAAACATGTTGTTTACCTAGTGTTTCAGCAATATAAGTTTTATTTACAGGAATATTAATTTTAAAGATGGGAAATTATAGGAAAAATAAGTATAATTATTTTCACCTTTAAATTTATTTCAGATGTGAAATCGAAGTACATATTTCTACCTAACCTTCATTTGATACAAACATTTCCAAAGCGCCGTATTAGAGGTAGCGCGATTTCTAGGCCCTAAAACTAATTTCGTGTCCATTATCCCCGAAAAATTGTACAGTTGCCTGCTTATGCTTTTTGTTTTGGCCCAAAAATTGCAGCGGATTAGTTGGGAATGGGAGAGGCAGCACTGGTAGAAAGGGGCTTAAGTGCAGTGGGAAAATGGTTTGAACCTTTCTGGCATTAAGGGAAAGCCAAAACTACCTACCGAAATGCAAAGTAAGCCAAGACCAAGTTTTAGTTGGCGTGTGTGTGCTGCATTTCGGGTGTTATGTTCGGATGTTGTGCTGTTCAGTGTTTGTTTGCGGTTGTTTTTGGGGCCAAAACCCTTTCACTCTGATATGGCAGCGGCTGGCCGGCTGGGTCACTGCTGCCAAACTGCTGGACAGGATTAGAGCCACTTACACAAGCTGCACTGGCAATGGCAGTTGGCCAGCCAGTTGCTCTGTTGCCAGCAATCTATATATGTGTGTCCAGGCAATATCATAAAAAGCAACAGCTAAATGCCATAAAACTGACGCGAGATCTCCGGACTGTAGGCCAGGCCAATGGATTAGTGCGACTTTTTGGCCAGGCTTCAGCTTCGGCTTCGGCCATGGCTATGGCTCTTATCTATATGCCGGAGTGATGTGAAAGCTAAGCCAATGCTCACTGAGCTCGTAAATTAATTGCCTCGCTTCGAGTTCGCAGAGTTTTTAGAGTCCGAGAGTGGAAAACTGGACAGACCAGCGGCCAGCGACCAGCGATGAGCGAGGAGCTAGTGAGCCTGCTGCATAATTGATGTTAGCTTTCCATTTTCAGTTGACAGCATTTTCCAGTTTTCGAGTTCGGTGCGTTGCACTCTCTTGGCCGGCAAAAGATGCGGGCTCCGAAAATGCCTAACTGAAGTGGGAAAACCCCCTGAAAATTGACAGTAATTAGATTGATTACGACGCTGGTTTTTATGCAAATAGCCGGCTCACACTTTGGCAGTGATTAATTCACCTGGCGAAAGTAATTTTCGCTTTTAAGGCTGTCGCCGCCACTCCTCCGACGAAATTGTACAATTCATATTTTATGTATTTAACCTTTTGCAGAGGGGGAGGAGCCTCGAGGGGGAAAGTTACTGGCGACCAGCTCTGCGTTTGTCCGCAGCTTTTAATTGGCTTTTAATTACATATTAATAACACTTTTTTTCTTTCTATCATTGAAAATGTTTGCTATGTGTGCGCGGCATTTTCTGTTTATAATTTGAAACTCAATTAATTTCAAAGACATGTGTTGATGGACTTGAACTATTTTCCGCTGGTAGAAAAATGTGAACGATTTCATGGGAAAAAATACACGTTGTACTGTGGCAATATTTCATAAAAAATATTCTAGATTAATTATATAAAAGTGTGCTTGACAGCAGCAAATATGTTTAATTAAATCAACGTATCTAGGGATAAGCCTTTGAAAGGTTTAATGTAAAAGTATTTAGCAAAAAAAATAGAGAGCTAATTAATGAGCTAAATAATGAAAGTATTTCTTAACCTTCCTCATCTTTTGGTTCTCTAAGCCTCTCAACACTTTCCCTTTAATCCAACACTTCGCCTATTGTCCAACTTTCTCAATTACATTCAATTGTCTACAATTTAAGACCCAAATTCACCGCCGGATATTGCTCAAAATTCCTAAAGCCAACCCAAATGTGATTATCGTAGATATATGAGTACTATGTATATATAAGCTCGTAACCGGCAATAAACCGCAGATCAGACAAAGTTTGCCACAGCCCCCGAAGTAAGGGGAATTTCCAAGCCCGCACTAATTACATAGATTCCCCAAGTCAGCCAAAGTCCGAGCCACTCTTGGCCAGTTTCCAGTTAGCCAGCGACTCAGTCAGGCCAGAAAAATGGTTTAATTGTAATGCCAAAGGGGGCGCATATAACATTGTAGTGAATTCGGGAGGAAACGACACCACCGACTTGGTTTAAATTTTGTGGCGGTAAATTTTCATGTAAATCGCAGCTCAGCAAATAAATCGACCGGCGAGTCAACATCAAGTCATCAACGTTCAACCAACAGCAAACAGCATTCCGAGTCGGTTTTAGCTGCCAAATGTGGAGCAGGCGCCGTCTGCATTTGTAACTGCCTCCTCCTACTAATACACTGCTAACAAAATTAGTTTAAAGTGGTTCTTCCTTTTTTTTATAATTTATTAAAAGGTATTTACTGTGGAATTTTATTGTTTATTATTTGTATTATTTACAATATTCCCTAACATTCTTAGTTCAGTAAAATTAGAATTCTTTTAACTGTAGGATGCAGTTATTAAAAATCATTTACTTTATGCTTAAAGTCATAAAAAGACTTAAGAAATATAAGAAGATTTCAAAATCAAGAAATGTATAGAAATGTAAGAACTAAAGTTCCAAACAAAGAGTTGAGAATTATAAGAAGGTATGCAGACTAAATGAAATGTAGAGCTATAAACATTATAGAGTTTTGCATTTATCTTAAACCCCAAATGTATGCCAGCACAAGATAAACAATCGAGCAATTTATTTATTAAACAAATATATTCTTCCTGTTAATATTAATATATTTAATAAAATTGTCCCCAATTTTCTCTCAGTGCCTAGTGAGCCCAAGTTGAAGTCAACATGCATAAGCATAAGATAGTCATCATCATGGCGGGCGCATTAATGACTGCCTAAAGCGGCGATCCAGGGGCTGCAGTGGATTCCGTGGGTTAAGGGGGCCTTAAATGCAATGAGGGGTGCACCACTGTGTGCTACAGGGGAAGCGGGGAGTTAGGGGCACAGAGGCAACGGAGGCAACAATTGTTGTGGCTTTGCATTTGCGGCGCAATTTATATGCAAGCGATTGCAATGCGTGCACAAAACGCATACAAATGTAATTTGCAACGCGCGCGCTCGCTCTTGCCCCCAAATGCAAACAGTTCGCATAAGACGGGTACTATGGGGTTAAGGGGGGCCTGGCTGGATGGTTACTCTGCAGGCAGGCAGGCCCATATGAAATCACACACAACCATCTGCATGGCGGCTCATTTTGGTGAATAATTGAGACAATTACGCATATAGAATATATGTACATATAGTGAAGTGAAGGGCGAGGGTCGGGGGAGCCCTCTGGCCTGCAGCACAGATCTAGGCAATTTGTATTTTAAGTGGCATTAAAAAATATATGTATATATATGCAAGGCATGGCAATGTGGCGCTCGTATAGGAAATAGGCATAATTATATCCAGGCAGGCAAGGCCCCGGCCAGGCCGTAATATAATATGCAGGACGCGTGGCAAAAAATAGAAGGGACTGCGGCCAAGAAAGTCGGGCCAAGAAATCAGAGCATTAAGTTTTGAAATTATGGCTTTGCTAAGTAATAAAGTGCATACTTCAGCTGGTGACCTTTTATGGCTCAGAAAGCAGCTTTCGTTTCAGGAAAGAGTTCACCTTATCGGCCACCTCATCGGTTATGGTGTTATGATACTGCATACAAGTTTTCATTAATTAGAGGTGGGAATATTATTTACCATCCCTTAAAAAATTGATTATATAGGCTAATCATATAAGGAATGCTATATAGTAAATTATTTATTTGACTTACAGCCAAAAATATATCTATTTTCAAATTGAAACAGAGTATTTTTTTAATATTTGCTGTATTATTTGTTTAGCATTTTCCCAGAATTATTTCGCCTTATTTATTTGTTATTTAAGATCTCACCAAATACTTTTGGTTGTCAAAATAATTTGCCTGTGGTCTGGCATTGCACAAATTGCCTAGGCTAATTGGGAAAATGTTCAATTTTGGACCACATAAGTGAAATCAGCTTAGTCTCCCACTGAGTCACATGATAAATATTTAATTTCTTCTTTATTTTTGTGGCTTGCCCTCTGGCATAATCATTTAAATTCTTCCCTCCTCCTCCGACTCTTGATGGAAAAAGTTCAAGTGGCAAGTTCCCTTTTTGAGGCAGCCGTTCTTCTTTTTTTTTTACTTCTGGGGGCATGAACTTTATCAATTGAGCATGGAAATAGTTTTCTTTTTTCCTGTACCGATGGGCCTCAATTGACTTTGATGAGCCATTCCATATTAATTTTATTAATTCCTGTTTTGGCAATCAAAGCAAAGCCAGCCAGTCAGCAGTCAATTGCTTTTTGCCGCCGCACAAAGCCACAAAGGGAAAAAATGCTGAGGGGGAATGGCAGAAATTAATCATTAAATACGACTCTAGGGCAAAAGTATTTTAAGTGAGTTAATTGTCGCGGGCAGCAGTCGTTGCTGTAGCAGCAAAAAGCAAGTACGCAAACGAGGCCATAAGTTATGCCATTTTCCCCCGTCCCCCCGTTACAGATTTTACCCCATTTTTTCCCGCCGTCACTCTAGCGAATTGAAAAGTTAAAAAAAAATATATATACGGTAAAATGTTGTTAATTACGTTTTCATACGCAACAACAGCAATTTGCAGCCCTTGGTCGGTGCAGCGGGAAAAAAGAGTGAAAAACTACAGGCAGCAAACACTAAAAATGGTTGACTAAAAACCGTGGTGAGCCATGTTGCATTTATTGTTGCAATTTCTGTATGTGCCGGTGTGTCGGTGTCTCTGTGTCTTGTGCAAAACACAAAACGAACACGAATTTGCCATTTAACTGGATTTTTTCTGGTATCTACATATATATGCAGCTCGGGCTATCCGTATCTGTATCCTTGCCAGCGGGCCTCTCGGGAGAGTAAGAGATACGAATGCAGGCAGGACCAGCTGTAAATTTGTAACTAATTGGGGAATATCTGACACCTAGCAGGTAGGGGAAAGAGAAATGGGGGTATTTATAGCAAAAATGTTTCATAATAATGAATCTTTATGAAAAGAAAAATTGGCTTTTTATCCTATAGCTAACTTAAATAAATTCTAGGCATTTTCTGGACTAAGTTGTATATTGTATTATTTATTAAATTTTTAGGCACTAGCAAAAGTAAGGGAGAATAATGAATTTTATTTAATTAAATTAAATATGTAATATTAATATTATTATATATAAATTTGTTTAGCCTTTAAATCCTTCATTAACTCTTTTCAAAAATAGATTTTCTTCTCTATTATTTCTTTTCTCAACCTTAAAACCTGCCTGTGCTAGCTCACTTTATTTCCTGTTGTTGTTTCCACTTGTGCGAATATTCTTGGTCTTTTTTTTTCCTTTTTCCTTAAGCAATTCGTTTCTAATTGCTGGTAATTGTCTTCCAAGAACCCCTGACTCCCCCGTCTCTCCATGACCATTTGAAACAGCTGCGAGACCCAGAGACCCACAAAACACAAAACTAAGGCAGAAAAAAAAAAAAAACTAGCATGTAATAGCAAATTATGTTGCAATTACAAAAGCAGCGCAAAAGCAAAGCGAAAACAACATGAACAACAACGAACTCTCGGGGAACTGAGAGAAAAAGTTTAACAAAACAGCAAACAGCACATGTAGACCCCATTTCCCTCGCAGCCTCGTAACCCCTCTGTGAAACTGAGTTTTCTATGGATTTTTTGCAGCAACCTAATTGTTTTTTATTTTTATTTTTTTTTTGTTTCTCTTGCTTTGCACAAAACTCCATTCAGGCAGAAGATACCGAAAATTGCAGGAAATTGTCAAGTTGGAGCTGAGATCTCTTAACATTTTCGGTTCCACCTTGAATACGGCTTTAATCGATTTCAAAGTAGAGAAAAAACGCCTACACTCTGCTGCCAAGATGACAGAAAACAAGTAAAGGCAAACAATTTAATTTACGTCAATTAAAATGTACATGCGAGAGAGCTTATAAATTGACCTTCTTGGGGCCCCGACAACTTGTCAACTCGATCAATGTCATTTATAGGAATTAAAGCAAGTTAACTTCACAAATTACCAAAAATAAACTTTCTTTTTCTCCTGAAAAAACAGCAAGCTAGCGGAAATCATTCATAATTGTAAGTTTTGACTTTTCCACAAGGGTAACTCTTCTTTACCTTTTTCGCTCACGTTTTTCTGTTTATTTTCTTTTCCTCATAATTAATTCGCCTTTTTTTTGTGTGTTTTCTCATAATTATTATGCAGAAATTTGTATGGGGTTTTTTTAGTAGACTCCTCCTGCCCTTTTTAAACAATTAACTTTTGTTTTTCTTTGAATTCCGTAAAAAAAAGGTTACCAAAAAGAATCACACATTTACATGAAAATTTAAATCATTGGCCAAGAATAAAAGGTAAAATGGAAACATCAAGTTGCGAGGCGAGCCTGGGAAAGCCAAGCTGAACATGTTGGCTGAGATTTGGTGGCTGCTTTTTGTTCTGTTCCTCAAATGTTCCTCCAATGTTTGTCTAGATGAGAAGGCACAAATTTGTGGATTCTTTTAGAGGCATTGACCTCAATTTCACACAAGTGGCTAGCCCAAAAAAATGTAGCCTAGTCATGTTATTTCTTATTGAGGGGATCTTTCCACGCATCCTAACGGTTCGGTCAGTCTGTAGAACCACCTATCATTGATCTTAATTAACCTATTTTCATGTTTTGATTTCCTGTTTTTTTTTTTGGAGATTTTTTGTAGTTAAATAATATTAACAGGCTTATTTGTACAGGTGCTCTATCATCAGTAACTCTTTAAATATCTTTATATTTTCTGTGAACTTAAAATTTCAAAAAATAGTTAACTACAACTTAGTAAATAAAAATCAAGGATAACCATTTCCATTTAAAGTCTGTCTCTCTGATTTTATAGTTTTTTTCTGGCACTACTTTCCTTCTCGACAATCACTCAACTCAACATTTAATAGCTTTCGCCCCCTAAATTCATATATTTCGTTGATTGAACCGCACTGAAGGCAATTGCCTTAAAATCGAATAGGAATTCGAGGTGGCTAATGAATGCTTTAACCCATTTCAATCAACGCCTTGTCAAATCAAAACGGAAATATTTTCCAAACATTTTCATAAAAATAAAAACCCTACAGAGAGGCAGAATAAATTGAATAAACAATGACAACGAGCGATGAGGACGTAGGAATTAAAGGGAATTAAATTGTGCAGGCAGCAGGCACACGAGCCACCAGGCAGGAGCCATTGTTTATCCCTATTTGTTGTAGGTTTTATTGTTGGGTGTGGTGGGGTGTTGCATGTTTCTTGTCACTCGTCATTGATGGATAAACAAAGCGAAATGCAAAACTAAGCCACAGAAAAAGGGACAGCCAGCGAGATGCATAAACAAAAAGAACAAAACCACTTGAGAGAAAGGCAAGGCAGGGCAGGGCACTTGTGAGCCGCCACACATGCCAAATGAAACATGCCACTGCTCAATGACTGAGAGATACAGATACAGATACAAAACGGAGATATACACAGATGGAGATGCCAGGGAAATGGAGCAAAAGCGAACGACATCGATTGGAGAATGTCGAACTGCATCCGAGAAGCGATTCCGGCTGCCTGCCAAGCGGAACTTCACCGATGTTTCACTATGATAAGAGGTTGTTGCTCATGGGGGCGTGGATACATTCGGTTATACCATCCACACATTGTCACCACACCCCTTTTATTTAGGGATTTATGCATACGCCCTCAAAAAAAGGGAGAGGAATGCTTTAGCTCAAAAGACTGCAACTAGTTGAGACTTTACAACATGACTAATTAGGGGTAATACATTTTTGTAGCAACAACTAAAGGGGAAAGCAGTCGGGACTTTTTAAATGGAACATTCTGTTTGGGGAAAAGGGAGGAAAAACTACCATTTAACTAATTTTAATCACCTTTAAGCTGAACTGACTTTGAAAATTCAAATATTTTTAAAAACATATTCTAGTCATTTATATTCGAAATAATCTTCTAAATATTCTGTATAAATGCTTGTAATTTATGAAATATTTAGTGTTTTATCAAAAGAAAAGCAACTCCATTCATTTTTCTAAGCCCAATCAATGTGTCAGTTACTTAGATACTCTTCTGTTTCCACTTATAAGAGCTTCCACTGTATCTACGCATCTGACAGATGCAAAACCCGCACTTGGCATGCAAAGCTCGGCACTTGTCTGGCACTCAAGTGGCATCACTCCTGGATTCTTTTGGCCTCCTCACCCTTGCCCATGCCCAATCCCTTGCCCTTTTCCCTACCCACACCCACACAAAGCCCGTCACAATTGGCATTCTTCAAAAAACGCCACATCCTCCCTTTCCTTGGAAGCTTTGTGTACACTGCATGCTCCATTTCCTGGGAGTGTGTGTGCAATCAATAAATATTTTTTCTGGAAATTAAGCAGGGTTAACAGGCGAGTGGGGAGAAGCATCAGAAAAAACAATCAAAATACAAATAATGAAGAATAATGAGCACAAAAGGGTACTGAATGGTAAACAGAAAGTCTCGGAGATGCAGCCTGGAAGCTGTCTGTCTGCCTCAAGTGTTTACACTCTCAAGATCGTTTCGAATGCGGAAAATGGGGGAAAGCCCTCTCAAAATGCATCGATTATTCTTTCGATTTTTCTATATATAGCTTTATATGTATATTGGAAAATGTGTGTGCAGAGTTTATCAGGGAAAAGTGTTTGGGATCAATCATGACAAACGATTAAAAATCGGGAAAAGGGGGGAAATATTTCTAAAAATTGAAGCGAGAAGTTATGCCTTTTAAAGCTAGCAAAAAACAGCCATAAATTACCTTTAAAAATTGCATTTTATTATTTAATTCCGAACCCGACATCCCCATTACCACGTTCAAACTCAATTTAAATCCCTTACTCAAGCGGACAGCCAACACGAGGACCAAATTCAATTTGAATATAATAAACCCGTTACGAGGTCCCCGTCTAACCACTAACCCAATAAAAAATTAAAAAGGGAATGGGAATGGGAAGAGAGCTTATTCATTGCCACCACCACAAATCCCTGACCAATTTCGTTACTCTGAAATTTATACAATATATGGAGCAAACAAATATTTTTTTAGTTAGAAATTCTACTATTTATTCTTCTGCTCGGCAAACCATTGTTATTTGTGTTTGATTTTTATGTGTTTTTAATGGGAAATAAAAATGAAATCATGTGTGCAACAGATTGTGGTCCCCCACACACACCCCTACCGAAACCCATTGATGGGCTTGTATATATATTCTAAATCTCTTCGATTCGAGAATATTTAGTGGATTTATTGCGCCTGGTTTGCATTTGGTGTCGCACTCGGATCGACAGATGAAAAATCTAGCCAAAAAAAGTTCGAAAACAAAGCATAGGCGCACAACAACATGGAAAAACATTTGCGGATTTTGGTTTTTGAGCCGCAAAACATTTGATTTCGTTTCGGTTTGCAAGTCAATTGATTTGTCATGAAACGCCCAAAAACCCAAATACCCAAAACCCAAAAAAAAAGAAGGAAAAGCCCAATTTCTATAACCGCAGTCGTGGGGGCAACGTTGCAAATTCAATCAGAGTTCCCCAGTTTGTTACGTTTAAAACTTTAATTGAATTGCATTTGTACCTTTCGATTTTCTCGAATGAAATTGCAGAAAATTGCCATTAAAGTTTTTCGTTGGTTCTCTGGCCACGCCCCCAAACAAGATGTACTTAAACGATACCAAAAGGCAAAAATTACAAAAATCACAAAAATCACGAGAAACCGCAAAGCAGTGAAATATATAACAAAAAGTATAAAAAATTGCCAGCCAAGGGAGCGAACGAAAACAAAAGCCGGAAAACAATTTGATGAAAGCGCACCGGCGAGGGAAACTCTTGGTGGAAATAGTGCGGGCAGTCAGGGAAAACTCAGGCAGGCGGGCGAAAATGGAAAGGTAACACTCGCAGCGAGCTGAACTGAAGTGAAGTGAAGTTCAGGCGAGGCCAATGACATTTGCAGTTGTTGTACTTGATTGCAGTTGATTCGTAATCGTAATCGGATTGCAATTTGCCTGCACTTGTTACAAACACGTGCTGCAAGCAATTGAAGGGTGCACTGGCCGAAAATAATTGTTGAATATACAAAACATACCTAGAAAGCATAAGATATGATGGAGGAAAGTGTTTAATTATGTTCAAACCATTTAAGAAATTATATTATATAATTGTTTCATATTAAAACTCTGTTAATTAAAAGATTTCTTTAAGTTGGAGACAGAACCAAAAAAAATTATATAAGCTTTTAGAAAATAAATGTTATATATTTTTAGTAAAATATATAAAGAGTAACCCTTTTTTGGTAATTAATTTACTGAACCTTTTGAGAAATTAAGGAATTTTTTTTGTGAAACAAAATTAAAAAAACGCTTTGGGAAATATGTGTAATAATAAATTCAATAAAAATATTAAAAATGTACAACAGGTTGGGAATTATCCAAAATGTTGTTGGCAAACCTTTTATTACAAATAAGCATTTTAATGTAGCACAGAAAAGACGTTTTATTCCATTCTCTGGGAATAATTAAAGTTTAAAATGTTCATCACATTTTTCCCCTAGTGTATTTCAGGGTTAAACAACCATTAACTGTTACCAATTCCGATTGCTATTTGTGGATTTGTGTGGATTGGAAGTTCTTGAAAACTCCCAGCGGGACGTGTTAATTGCCCAACCTTCCTGTTAATGAAAATCTCTCTCTCTGTCTCTTTTGTGCGACGGAGAACAAAAAGATTTTCCGACTTTTTGGCTAAGGAGAGATATTTATGACCTGCCCTCTCCTTCGGCGTGTGTGAGGGCGGCCACACGCCTTTTGTTTTGCTTTAATTATGGGCGTGTCTGTGTGTGTTTGCATTTGTTATTACTCAGGGGAGTGAGGATCGAGGAGGGAGAGGAAGGGAGTGTCTGTTTACATATCTCACACCTTCAGGTTGAACTTCTTCTCCTTATGGAAAACGTAAACAATTCGAATTCATCTTGAACCCGACTCCGAAGAGAGCGTTCCACGTTCCGCTTGCCGGCTGTCAACGGGCCGAACATTTGAGCCTGTCAACAACACAAATAACTAAACGCTAAATTCAAAAAAAAAAAAATAAGTTTCTAAAAACAAAAACGAGAAACGAACAAAAAATAAGCGCAGAAGCAAACGTTTTCTCGGCTTTTGTTTACAATTTGGCTTCCGCTTTTGAGGCCGTTTTCTGTTTACCAATTGTGACAGCAACTTTCTTTTCTTTCTCTCTTCATTTTCCCTGCTTCTGTTTTTCTTTATCTCTAATTTTCATGGTTCGGCGTGTGTGCTGATGACATTTTCGAGAAGGTGATAATTCTTTTTTAATAGTTTTTCCGGCAGCCAGAGCGCGCCAACAAGTGACATTTATTGGAATGCGTGTCGGGCATGCCGAGGATCTCCTCGCAGAACTTTCGCTTCAGATGCATAAATTTTGGATGGACTTACGTGAGTTCACTGGGATTGAATTAAATATATGTCTTACCTGGAAGAAAAATGAGGAAAAATTAGGGAATTAGTCAAGGTATTTTTAAACTACTTTGTGGTTAAGAGTTCTAAATTAAAAAAGACGAATTGAGGTTGGAAAAACTTGAATCCTTAATGAATATTTAAGAAAATATTTTTTTCTCATAATTAAAATGGATTATGAACTTAATTGTAAGTTCTTATATTCAAAAAATTATATTCCGCATTTTTAGACTCAAGAAAATATTTTAGAATTAAATAAATCTTTTAAATTAATTAAGAAACTAAAAACTATCATAAAAAATAGAGAATTTTCAAGTTATTTTAATTTAAGGGCCCTCAAAAAATGCTCAACCTCACTGGCCCACACATGTCCTTTTCAATTTAAAATTTTCAATTGAAAAATTGTTGGGGAATGTGTGCCTTGCAACCGAAAATTCACTCAGAATGAATATCTGTCACTAATCTATCAGTTTGGTCAGCAAATCCATTGCATTTCCTTTGCTCGCTGCTGGCGCCAAACAAAAATTTCATTTGATTTTGCCTGGGCGACGGCGACGACGACGTCTGTTCAATTTATAGACATTTCCCCCAAAAATGCAATACAGAAATAGTACTGGAGCGAAAATACATGGTACACACACAAACACAAGCACAAGCACAACAACCGTTCAATTTTCCTGGGGAAAAACCCAGGAAAACCCCTCTTGCCAAAGAACACGTTTCCATGGCCTGCAATCTCGGCTAAAAACGAGACCCATAGCCAGCGGCGGCGGCGAAAACCAAAAACAGGCCAGCAGGCCGTTTGATTAGAGCGAGTCACACTCGCACTCACACTCACACTCGCACTCACCGCCTCGTGAATCATTTTCAATTAGTGCAATTGAGTCGACGGGGTGAGTCAGTCAGAGTCAGTCGTCGTTTGCCATTCATAAAAATGCTCAATGTCAGCGAAATGAAAGGAAAAAAATACGATACTCGAATACTACGAACAGTTTCGTAGAATCGCAATTATTTCTCACTTAGGAACGTCACACAGCCAGGGTCTTATGTCATTTGCTATTTCCCTTTTTTCGTGTTTTGCCTTTATTTTATTTCGTTCACATTTTTGCATAACAGCAAACTGTGGCCATAATAATTACAGCCAAAAACCGCTAATTTGGAGGGAACCCAAAAAGTGTTTCATTGCCTTTTCTTTCCCAGCAATAGCGACCGCATTTATTTATGATTTTTTCCGTTTTTATGGGCGCCACAGAACGCCACGAAAATTGGCCCAAAAATAAAAATAAACCAGGGACCAAGAACCGAAATCCAAACTAAAGTGCTTCTAGTCCGCAAGTTGTGTTGGTGCCTTTTGTTGGGCTGCTGTCAAGCCGGTCGCTCAGTTTATGGCCAACCGTTAAATTGGACTTGGTTGCAGTCGCTGTTTATCGCTGACAAAAAGGTTTTACTTGACCCAGTCAAGAGCGAAGTATGTAGTTGGTACCACCGGCGGAGTACTAGTTGGCTTCGGTTTGGGCCCACTAAAGTGGGTCGATTTGCTCTGGCTCTGGCTTTTGAGCCGGAGTTTTGTTGCTCTCTTCGAGTAGCGGACAAGTAGTTGCAGGCTATGCTTACAGGGAGAGAAAATGCAACGAACATGTGTACTTTAAAGGGAATATACACGATTTTTACAAGAAGTATATACATTAAGAAGAAATTCCAATTCTGCTGATGCTTTGATTATTTTACACTAGTTTTACTTTACTCTTAAATATTTAAATTTAAATATATTGTAAAAAAAAAACCCTTTTCTCTATCTGCATGGCTTTGTTACTATGGCAGCTGTGGGCAATGCTGCATGTGTAGCCGATGTTGCTGCTGTTTGTGCTGCTGTCGGTAGCCATGTTGCTGCTGCTTAAACAACCGATGTTGCAGTTGCTGTTCCATAAGCGATTTTTTTTGTGCAATATTTGCTGGCGTTGCTGCCTGTTGACCAGTGTTTCTGACGCTTAAAGCTTCGGTTAGACTCTCTGGCTGGCCTTGATTTGGAAGTGGCTTTACCCCCGAATATCTGCAGCATTTGCTAATGCTCTCGTTTTTGTCTCCCAACTTCTAAGCCAACTGCAATCACTTAAGTGCAGGAAAATTGAATTTAGGCGCCTAATGACGCTCTGCTACTGCAGGCCGGGTCAGCAGCCCCCTGTTTAGCCGGCTTTTACGTAGTTAGGCGACAAAGTTGTAAACCATTTACGAGCCATCCGTTGTCTGGGCAAAAACAAGGAAAAAGACAACTTGTGGAGTGCACAGATTGCGGAGCAAGTTAAGTCAAACTAGATTTAAAGAAAAAACAGCAGTAAAACTTGTTCTAAATGCTGCTTGCTAGACCTTGAAATTTCTGCGGACAAGCTTTAATCAAGTCGAGGGTATTGTTAACATAACAATTTTCCATAAATATGTGATGAATAAACAATAATAATTGCATTTAAAATTAGGTTTTTAAGCCCTAGAGCGCAAGGTGTTATTCCAGCTCTTGTCCTCTTTTATTGATATTTAAATTAAGCGAAAAATCTGAATTATTTTTCTGATTTAAACAAAACAATAACAAGTAACAAGTCATAAACACGCACATTAACGAGGTAAAACTACATAGAAATATGGTTTTTCGTGAATTTACACACAGAGGCTGATGCATGAAATAATTTGCCATAATTGGATTATGGAAATAATAATTTTTCACTTAAACACACTTATTTAAAGTGGGCGAGAGTGGCGGGAATGGTTATAATTTTATCATATTACAGTCATAATTACAACAATCAAATTTGACCAAATATTGCCTGTTAATAGAACAAATGAAATATATAATCAATTCATTATTTAATATTTTTTCCCCGTTCGCAAACAGAGTAAAAACGCTTGACCGGCACTTATTATTATTTCCCCATTTGCTTTTATTTAGTTGGTAAACATTTTAATTACTCCTAGTCGGAGCGAGGGGGAAAATGCATTTTTCGACTGCAGAATAGTTCTCTCTTTTGCACAAAAGTTTGTTTATGGTTTTAATTCTACATTTTTCTCACTCCCGAGTGTTTTGATCGGTGCTGAAAACTTTTTGCCGAGACTGTAAATGCCAGCCAACTATCTGCTGCCAAGGTGAAAGTTTTTCTGCTTCTCGCTTATAAGAGGGTTTATTTCGTGAGTGTTTTTATTTTTTGTGAGCTGCCGCTTTTAATTACTGAATTAAATGCGGAAATTAGAAAGATGGAAAGCAATGGGTCAAAGTGTTTGTGTGTATAAAATATGAGAACATTTCATTTGATTTTTTCCTGCAAACAAGATTCTGTTTGGGGTGAAAGTCAGCAGTTTTCGGTTTTTGAAGGGCGTTGAAAAGGAAATTGTGGGAACTGGCAAGGTTGTGAGGTTGCTAGAAAGTAAATATAACATTTAAAACTGTTTTTTATGAAGAATTTAATCGCGGAATGTAACCAAATGCCTGAAAACTAATGTTATTGCCCCTTATCATTTCCCAACTTGATTTCCTTATCAAAAGACAAAGCAAGAATGCCTTGGGGAAGTTTGTTTACCTGCCTTTTCAGGCATTTAACTTGGCATTAATATTTAATTGGCACTATTTAACCTCAAGACATTTCACCCCGTCCCCCTTTCTGCCTTCATCCATCATCTAAAGTTCTTTATTTTTCCCCGAGTTCCCCTTCATAATCCACCGCGACAAACTTGAACTTTTTCCCTGTCATTCCCCCGTTCTTTATGTTTATCAAGAATAAGTTTTTCATTTAGTCCGTTGACGTTGCCGTTGCCGGGGCCAAAAGTGGCAAATAAAAAATAGAATTTATATAAAGCCAAGTCGCTGACTGATAAATCCCGCAAATACTACGCGCACACACACTATCGGACTTGGCTAGACTCGAAACAGCAAAGAAAAAAGAGTCCAGAATAGTGGAAATATTCATTTCTAGCGATAAGTTAACAGGCGTGACTAAGCCCAAAGCTGGTAAAAAAACTTTCAGCTCTCTCTCCACAGCATATTTCTCTCTCTTTTTATAGTTATAGTTACCCCGGCTTCTTGGCAAGCCCTTTTCCGCAAGTTTTATAAATTAAACGCCATAAAGTGAAAAACTTTCCTGTCTGTCTGTGCCGGCCTGACTCACGCACTCACACGCTCACTTAGAAAGTAATTACCTTAACAGAAAATATGAACAAAAAATTGTACAGGAGAGGTGATAATTCTCAGGAGAAGTGCGTGAGTTGTGAAATTTATTTAAATTTAATTTTAATTCCATGTGTTTTTCGGCAGCTTTTATGGCCAAGGCTTTTCACTTTTTCCGGGGTAAGGGCCTAGTCACGCACGCCATTAGGCCGTAATGAAAACTTAATCAAGAGACGTGAACGAAAGTCGAAAGAGGGGAAAACCCTTTTGCGGTCCATTTAATCAAATCGAACAAAAAGAGTTTGGCAATGCCAACTTAGCTGCTGTAATTTCCCCAAACCAAGCGTTTGAATTGACATGTTAATATGCTAACATCAATCCTAATCTCGGTCGAGTCAGTCTGTCAATCTTTGTGTTGTTCAGTGGAGGCTATTGTCTGGCCAATAAATGAGTAAATGACAGGCACACACCTCCATCTCCCACCTGAGCACACACACCTACACTGGGCAGTAAAGACAGTAGCGTTTCGGGATATACAGTAGCCCTGCACAGGAAAAAATAGGAATATTTAAATATTTTAAAGTTATTTAATTTGTAATGGAGTTGCTCTTTGAAACAGGTTTATTATTCGTCTGATTAAATACATTTTTCAACAAGTTGTGGAAATTAAAAATATGTTTCTTGATAGAATGTTTTTTCTCTCTCTAGCACTATAATTCACAACATGTTCTTGCATTTTTTAGTCATTTAAATTGTTAGAAACCTATTTTAAATACAGTCTTATTTGTCTTGAACATGTTTGTTCTTAAATAACCTACTTTTCGGACTTAAGTTTTTTTTTGCCTTTATAACTATAATTCCCAATAGGTTTTGGCATTACTCCCACCAGTGCCTTGCTTTTTATATGTACCATAACTCGCGTAAATAAATTGTTGGCCACTTAACTAACTACATTTACATTTACCAAAAAAACCACTTATATTAAATTTACAATGTAAAATTACAATAAATTTAATTGAACAACATTGAAGTTTTTTTTATCAGTGCAGCAATAGCCAGTAACCAGCCTGCCAGCTGACAACTGTTTTGTTGCACGAACGTCGGACATTTATCAAATTAAACAGAGTTTTCAGGGAGATGGCAGCCGAGATTGCCTGGCCGCAGGAACACTTGTTTGTGTGTGCGGCCAAGGTGTAGAATCCATCCATCCAACCCTCCCCTTAACCCATGATTGCCACACATTCTGCTCACACTGCCCACGCTGAGTGAAATGAGAGCTAAGCCCAACAATGGACGTATAACGAGCCCCTGGCATGGCATGCTCATCTCCACTATCCACTAGCCACTCTTCAAATTGGCAGTGTCTCTAACCGCCTTAATTGCCAGCCAAACAAATTTAGACATTTATGGTCAGCCCTGTCCGCACCCGGAATTATCATTAGCAGCGGAAAAATATGGAAGATACCAGAGTACAAACTGCTTTTAATTATGTGTATGGGGTGCAAAAATAATAGTAAATAACAGGGAAAAGTGGGGTCATTAACACAGGAAGTTAAATTTAAGTAAAAAGCGAAAAGTAAATAATAAATCGAATTAATTCATGAATAATCTTTAATTTTTTAGTAATATTCCCCATTTCCTCTGCTTATTTTTTTGTGTGCTCCGCAAGCCTGACTTGTTTAAGATCCGAGTTCAAAAACCACGCCCAAGTCGGACCCAAAAAAAACGAAATAAGTTGAAATTAAATGGGTCAAACCTGAAACGAGAAACCAGAAACCTGAAACTGTCAAATTGGTGACTCCCTTTGAAAGGGGGGTTCCATGGGGTGTTAACTCACTTTTCACACAGACCTTTTCCGTTTGGTTACTTCTTTTTGTGTTTTCTTTATTTTTTTTTTCTTTTTTTGAAAAGCCAAACAGCCAAGAAGCGAACAAAAAAAGTTGAGCAAATACAACGTGCTGGCAATACAAATATAAAATAATTAACTTTAACAATTCTCACACACACAGTCGGTCTCTGGCTCGCTGGCTACCTCTCTTTTTTTCTCGCGCTCTCTTTCGGTGCCGCCAACACCCATTGAATAAACAACAAAAATAGAAAAATATATAAAAGGCAATAATGTAGAACAGCTAAAGCAACAAAAGTCAACAACAATAATAACAGTTAAAGATATTAACACACTGCCAGTCACTGCGCATGTGTGCGTGCTTTGCTTCTTTACGCTTCAAAGAGACCAGACGGAGCGAAAGAGAGGGAGCTAAATTACAAAAACAAAAACAAAAATCGAAAAAAAATAAAAAATAAAAGAAAAAAGGTAGAAAAAGCTAGAAATACTTGTAGAAATGTTGGGAAATAAAAACAACCAAGTAATAATGAACTAAAATGGAAACTAGTTGGAAACAACACACAACGAAAAGTCAAATAAAAAATACAAAAAACACTGGGAAACCGGTTCTGTGTATCCGTGAGATACGAAATTAAAAATCCAGCGGCGAGAGCGAGAGGGGAAAACAAAACTTTAGCATTTCAGAGATATATAACCAAAGATTGTTCGTTTTGTTCGAAGCTTTTGTTCGCAGGTAACTGATGATAGAGGCAGGGAGTGCTGGGAGTAGTTACTGCCAAGAAAAACATGGTCTGAATGCGAGTCTCTGAGCTGGGAGAAGCTGAAGATTTTTTTTGTTTTGAGCTTGGAGCTTCGACTTGTTGCTAAGGTCTAGACTTGAGGAGATTTTCGGGGTCAGAACAATGAAAGGGGTCTCTTATTGTGGAGTTAATAGAGAGCTTTATGAGGGATTACAAACATTTAATCGTAATTAAGAAGGAATTCATATTTAAGCACGAGTGTGTGTTTTTTAGCTGAAATATAAAACTACACAAAGAGTGAGTCAGCCTCCATCAACAGTTTTGACCGCAGCTTAGTCATAGTTTATTCAAATTGCACTGATTGTGGGGAACGGAATTCATTTAATACATCCTTAACCTCTTTTTCCATTAATTAATTATTTGCGTTAATTATGCTGATTTATAGCTACTTCTCTTCCAGAAATTATGTGTCCTTGTATTTTCTCTTATTTAAATTGTATTTTTAAGCACGGTTCGCTCTTTATTTAGCTTTCGCATTCATCGACAATTAAAGCTTATTATGAATATTTAATAATTGCAGTTATTTAATTCATAAAGACATGTTTTCATTCACAACACAATCTGTTTAATTACTTTTTTAATCAGTTTTTGCCCGCTTCTTATTATCTCTTCGATTTCTTTCTCCGCAATTTACTTTTGTTCGAATAATAATCTCTGGAAAAAACTTTTAATTTCTTTCATTCGCAGCTCGTATTTCATTTGATCGATTTGTTTAGTCGTGAATGCAGAGCTTGATTACTGCATTTAAGGTCTGGGCTTCATATACCTATTATGTGTATTTAACCCGTTTTTCCTGTCTCTCCACCCAGACGAAGTTAATTTATGGCAGTCATTTTTTGCCGTCATTAATTTTTCCCGCGCTCGCATCTGTTCTTGGATGTTTATTTACGTTCGAGGCACGGTCCGCGTCCGGACCAGCACGGTTTCATTATCAGTGCACAAATGCATTATGATTTGATATAATTAATAATTATAATGCCCGGCGCAACATTATTTTCAATTATTTTGCACTTTCGGTCTCGAACCCCGAAAAACACGAGAGCCGGAAGCAGGCCCCAATAAGTCAGCCAGTTAGTCAGTCAGTCTAATGCCATTCAGTTTAGTCATTCATGTAAATTTAATTAAAACTGCACATTTAATTAAAATGCGGAAAATATTCCCACGCCCCGGCCCGCCCTGTCATGCCATGCCCCACTGTAGCTGATTATGATTTAATGCTGCAATTACAGGGCATTTTCTTCCTCCAATCGAAAGCCATTTGAGGGCGAATCATAATAGAATAGAAAAACCGATGTTCAAATATTGATTAAATTACCAAGGACCATAGACCATAGAATGCCTGGCCAGCAGAGCTGAATAGAATGCGAAATGTAAGTGTATATATGTTCGGCAATTTCGATATTGATGAAATTTTAATTGAATTTATGGCCAAAAATATGGATATATGAATGTGTGGCATGCCAGGGGATGAATGATGATGGCCATAAGCCCCCAAGATCATAATGCCGGCCGTATTGTGAGTGGCAAATTATTTTACAATTCCAATAAGCTAATGTCCAATGAGCTGTGGAAATATACACAGGAGAATTTCTAAGAACTTCTGCAAGATTTTAGATTTATTATCTTACTATAAGGTAAGATGTTAGACTATATAAATCTTTATTTTCAACTTCTGTCGATGAAAATAATATATTATACATTTTAAATTGAAATCCCTCTGCTTTTCTCCGTGTACAAAACTTGTGCGACTCGAATTGCATTCGCCACATGTTGGATTCAGTTCATTCAGCCCTATATACTGACCCAATAAGATTCAGGGAACTATTATCAACCTTTAGCTGAGCGTTCGTGTGTGTATGTTCGGTTGACTGATAAGGGACACCTTGTATACTATATGTACCTGGCCGGTCTCCTCACCTGCTGTCGCCCCAGCCACGCAACCCACATAAAGCTTATCTAATCGCCAGCATTTTCCCCGAGCGACCCAAAACAAAACACAGAACCCAGAACCCAGAGCCACCTCTGGATGTATATCATGCAACTGGAATTGCAGGTGGAAATTCAAGCTATAGTAAGGCACCGAGAAAAAAATTCTTTAGTATTAAATGTATTTGAAAAATTACAATTAAATTGTAAAAGAAATACTTTCAAAACCTATTTTTAAAGAGATTTTTTAAGTGTTAAGAAACTTTTATGAAGATAAAAGAATATTAATTTATCCGGTAAAATAAAAACCTTTTTAATAGGTTAACTTTTATATTAATAATAGTTTTTGATGGAAAAAAGCTGTTATTTCTATGCCCGAAACATTATATTCAGAAACTCATTATTATTTTAAGTACCCAAATCAAAACCTTGTTTTTCCTGTGTGTATTTTATCAAGAGCCCAAATCATGACCCAAATCAAAGCCAACTGCATTGAGCGCCAAATAAAAAGAAGCAAATGGAAATGTGTGTAATGGCCAAACAAACCTGACACAATTGCCCCGATCCGATCTGATCCGATCCGAGCCGAGCCAAGTGCCGACCGACTAAGATATATACCAGAGATATGGCAAAAGAGAGAGCGGGAATGTGGGAAAGTTGAGTCAATCAAGCGGACTTATTTCTATTCACGTCAAATTAGTCGATTACTGACTGCTGTGCGCAACCTGCACGAGTGACTAACAACTCGGCGGAGCCTATGTATGATTCACCATTCAACTCGACTCATCTGCTGCCCCGCCAACGGCAGAAGCAGAATAAATAATTTTCGTTTGAATATAAAGAAAAACAATAATTGCAATTATCATCGGGCGAGTACTCGAGCGAGCGCGTACGTTCGACTAAGAATAACAATCGACATCACAAAATGGGTTGTGCAAGCTGCAGTTTTTGTGTGTGTTTGGAATTGGAAGGGGGGAATCACCGAGAGAAGGGAAGCACAATGGGACGTGATGATAACCACATAAAATAAGGGCAAAAGAGATTTCAAACGGAGCACAAATAAATTTATTTGGAGCGAGAAGAAGAGTCACTAATGAAAAGTCCCTCAAGTGACTGACTCAACTGTACTTTTATTCTGAGGGAAGTTTTCCTTTGTTGGGGGTTTTATTGGTAAAAGCGGTTACGTACTTTATGAAAAGAAAATATTAAATTAATTTTGAAAGACATTGAAATATAATATATTTTAATATTTATGCTGATAGAATATAGATCTTGAAGGATCTGCAGATGATTTGATAGCAAAACTGCTACTGAGTTTGGTTTGGGTGGCTTCGTACTGAAACAGCTACAAGTTCAAGCCATCTGCTTGCCTTTGACAAGATCTTTAGCTGATTTCAGTGTTAATTGTGTTAATTTAATTAAATCTAAAACTGTGACTCGTTCACCAATTTCTGACTCATTTTCCCCTTTTCTTAATCACAAAGAACCTTCAAAAATGCCTTTTATAAGGAACCCTAACGTTTTTTTTCCCCAAGAACCTAGAATTTTTACTTATTTTTCACTATTTTTGACCACGTTTCCACGTTGTTAGTACGTGCCCGTAAAGACAATTCAGTGCCGCGGAATCGATCAAAAGTTTGTCTCATTGTGAGCGACCGGAGGAGACTCCTCTACACACACACCGCACACACTTGTTTGCAGTTTTCAGAGTCCCAAAAAAACAACAACGTAGCAGCGGAAAATGAGGGGAAAACGCGCAACTTTTTCATAAGCTGGGAGAACTTTTTGCCGGCTTTGCCGCTTTCCCGCTTTCCTTTATTTTATTGTCTTTTCAAACGTTTTGCCGGGACGACGGGAGAGAGAGTAAGGGGAGCAGAATAAGTAGGGTAGATCCCCATTATATTTAATTTGCCTGGCATACGCTTTGTCAATATCGCACTTGTCGCCCCGCTCGCCCTCTGCCTTCGTTTTTGGCCCCAAAATTCCAGCATGGCCCAAAGCGTTGCCAACTTCCTGTGCCATAGAAGATGTGCATCTATATGTATATACGAGAATATATATACAGAAAGGATGCACATGCAAATGTTGTTGCTGTGTTGTTGACATTGTTCAGTCATTTTTCAGCAAATTAGTCATGAAATTGTGCATTTCTATTTGTCTCTCCCTGCCGGCCGAAAATTGCACAATTTGTAAATAAAAATTTGTTCACGAAAATCTAGTGTGAATTGTGGAAAATGTGGAAAATTGAATTGAAAAGCGATACAAGCGAATTTTCGGCCCATACAAATCAATTGATTGTCGAAGGGAATAAACGGGGAGACTATCTATGTCGTTGCCGATTAATTTAACTTTAAATTGTGGTTTAAAGTTGAAACTAAAACAAGGAAGAAATAATATAAAATATTTCATGTAACACATTTATTTGTTTAATTAGTTACGAAGCACGCTGCAACTTACATAGCAATCCATTTTAATTAAAATACAGGGGAAGTTACCAATTAAAATAAATTAAATACCGAGCTGAATAACAAAAAGAAAACTTTAGCAAATTTAGAAATGTTCACGGAAAATCAATAAATAATAGAATGATTAGAGACCCGTCACACAAGCCAAAAGCAAACAATTAAAAGGCGGTCATGGCAGAATTTGAAAGGAGCCTCAGAGCCTCAGTCTTTTCCTTCCTTCCTCTGGAGGAAAGCTGCCGCCTCCGCTTTTCACTAAGGGAATTCGCTGCCGAAAAAACTATAGCCCCGCAGCGCGATAAAGCTTTTGTGTCCTTTGGCTTTGGTTGCCCGCTTTTTGCAACGTTTCACAGTTACTGCAAAAATGTTCGGACTGGACTGGACTGGACCAGGTAGCCAAGCAAAAAGCCAAAATGAAACGATGTTATGAATATGAATGAGGGACGGAGGACGAAGGACGGAGGTCGGAGGAAAACAACCAGGCTCTCTGCGATTCCCATTGCAATTACCATAGGTAGAAAAAGAGTTGAAAATTATGTATGTCATGGGTATGGTTTTTGGGTGGCATTGAACTGCCCAAAAAAGACAGATATATATATAGCTATATAGTATAGATGCAGTCACAGTTGGAGTCACAGTAGTTACAGTTTACCAGTCACTGTCCGAGTGAGAGGAATGGCCAGCAAA
Source organism: Drosophila triauraria (assembly GCA_014170255.2). Lineage (NCBI taxonomy): Eukaryota > Metazoa > Arthropoda > Insecta > Diptera > Drosophilidae > Drosophila > Drosophila triauraria. Next base: position 1,712,232 of record CM024334.1, read on the forward strand.
CTGGGCAAACATTGCACGTATTTAATTCAATGCCCCGGATCTTTTTGTTACCAGCTGGCATTATATATATATCTAGGGTATATAGTATAGGAACATGCCTCAATTGGTGCCCATTAAAATGCATAAATGGTGAACCGTTTTTGTTCGTCATAACTAAATACGTCACGAGTTCCGGAGAGTTCCTTTTGGCCATTTGAATTACTGTGAATGGGTTTTTTCGATGCAATGCGCTCTCTCCCTCCCGAACGCCTTATTTACATGCTGCACATGTCCTCTATTTTTCATATATATCCTTGCACAAAGGGTATGTCGTCTAGAAAACTGAGCTACGAAGTTTGCAAAAGGCTGTGGTGGGTGGGCTTTGTAAGGGAGAGGTATTTATATACATTTATGTAGGGTGCTGCCAAGATAATGTCAAATTAAGTTTATTTTCGGTTTAAAAGCGATTATGTGGAGCTGATAGAAAAACATTTAATACTGGATTTCCCTTAAAATATTCTTGATATTTAATAATAGTACGTGTTTTGAGCTTTACTAATTTAATTTAAATATTTTTTACAGACTTATTGTGGTATTTAATTTGTAGTCAAATTTTATTTATTTTAATTTCTGTGTTAATATAGAAATTTAATATAAAAAAACCTAACCTAACCTCCAGCCTAATGTCGTGTCCAAATTCTTTTAGCTAAGGTACAAATTTTAAAAAGTTCCTTTACAAATCTTTACTTTTCTTGACTTGTAAATATTTTGGACATTTAAGGTCATCTGTTGATCGGTTTGCTATATTTCCAGCTCAAAAAAGGTCCAGGGCCCCCACGGCCGGAGCTGCATTAAACATTTATAATTGCAAGACAACAGGCCAGGCCAGGCAGGGCAAGCCGACTGATGCGATGTCTGCGATGCGTCAGTGCTATAAAAATGTAAAAGTATTCAGTGTGAAGTGCCAAAGCCCTGCTAGAAACAGAGAGAGGGGGCAGTGGATCCCTGCTTTATTTTTTGTATTTTCCTTTTTTGGTTTGTTGCAGGACTTTATGCTCCTCGCCCCCCTCTGTTTTTTCGTGCAGTTTTTGCATTTACATTTTCGTGAACCTTTGAAAGGTTGCTGCAGCAGCAGTAGCAGCAGCAGGCTTAGCGAGTTGAATAAAATGTTGCGCTGTCTTAAAGTCACGTCATGGGGGAGTTCGAGGAGGGTAGAGCCACTGCCGAGGGGCTGTGGCAGTAATGAGACAGCTGCAAAAGCAACAGCTATGCTCCTCTCCGCTCCATGTGCCGTGTGTTGTGTTAATGTTGTTAGGCTTTAGCATAAAACCAGCATCTTCTTTTTCAGCTAATGAGAAATCTGTCTCAGTTGCTCTCTCCTGCACCATCTCGGCATCCATCTCCAACTCTATCCCTATCTCTTTTTTGTGCTGGCGCAATAAGAGGGTACAAAATAATAAGCAGGGGCTCTGTGTGAGTGGAACATTGAAGGATTTTAATTAAATAGAACCCACGGCCCACCCGACAGACAGACAAACAGCGTTTTTTGGGGCCTCCGGATGATGAGGCATAGAATTTATATCCGCATTCGTCGCACATACAGAGATGAAAGTAATGCTCAAGTGGATGCTGATGTTGTCTCTTAATTTCAAGGATGCATGATGGCACAAGTACCCGGCATTAAAGACTTGTATTTGCAAAAAAAAGGGTGTTGGGAAATCAAGAAATTAAGAAAGAACAGGAAGTATATAAAGTCAAACCAGTTCAGAATAAAACCTTTATGTATTACTTAATCACATTATTTGATATTTGCCACCTACTCTACCTTTGTTATCATTTTTTTATATTCATGATTACTTAATATGCAGATAGTCAATATCAAATTTGATAAGTTAAGAGAATCTATTGAAATTTGTAGATTGCGTTTTATTTTCGTTAAGAATATATATATTACGAAAGAAATAAAAAACAAATTATTATTCATGTCCCATTAATATCTCAAGAACGATCTTAAAACCATCCCAAATGGAAAAACCCATAAAACATTCACTAATACCCCCTATAAAAGATATCAATGAAACTTTTTATGGGCACTACCAAAAGCCATCAAAATCTATGGCAACAAAGCCTTATAAAAATCCATTAAAACAGCTACTCCAATCCAGTAATTACCACCCGTGATTCATCTCTAACCGAAAGATCTTCTGGACAAGCCCAACTGGGTTGATGCTGAGGTACTCAAGTCTGTGGTTGTTGACCTTTTCAACCGGTGTTCGGTTGGCGCATGGCAAATGTCAGCTGACGCAGCTGTACTCGCCCCCGAAAGGTCACACTTGACGCGCGCTCGCGGCACAGGTTGCAAACGCAGCTTCGGTCACACTCTGAGCATGCGCAATGGGAGTTATGGTTTGACACAAAACGGGGTCAAGCGTCAAAAAAGCAAAGAATAACTATCAATTTCATGGATATTATTTACGGACAAGAAACTTTTCACTCAATCAACACTTTCACCGCCCCTCGGGGGAAAATGTCGTGTTTGTCTCATCAATCAACCTATGATATTATTATTATTTCTGAGCTCAAGAGGTGAGAACACGTTTTAGGGGCGCATTCTTATATCTATCTACAGATAAATATGAATATTTATGTGAGCTTGCCTAACTTTTTCACACATTCAAAGCGAGTCTTAAACGAGCGCGTGATATCATCTCATGAGCGGGTCTTTGGCTTAACTTTTTCTCTTGGCTGGATTTTGTTTTTCTTGTTATTTTTTCTGGGTTTATTTGTTGTGTTATTCTTACCTGTTAAGATGGCTGCGAGAAATATAAAAACGATCCGTGACATGATTCCTGTGTTGACTTCCTTTGGCTTCCTTTTATTTGTATTTTTTCTTGTGCGCTGTAATCCCGGGTTTATTTTTCCGTATTCGGACTTTTTTTTTGTGGGACTTGGAAGGAGTGAGGAGTGAGATTTGTGTGTTGCTGCGGTTGCACTTGCTTTAGCTTTTCATGCATAAAATAAAACGTGGAAGTACTTTTTCCAGCGGCACTTTACGGCCCGCCTTTAGATTTTTATGCCTGCTTGTGTGTGTTGTTGTCGCCTTGGGCTGCGTGACTTTCACTGGGGCTTTGTTTATATTTTTATTATTTTTATTAAATATTTTTTTTCGGTTATTCGATTCGATTATGAGCTATAGATCCGATCGACTAATCGAAGACTTGCGGCCAATATATGACGCTCGTCGGACACTCTGCTTGCCGGCACCCACACACTAGACGCACATACATGCAACAACACACGGACGGGCGATACACGAACGACGTCAAACGAGCGAACGAACGACGCACGAACTCACGAACTCGAGAATTCACGAACTCAAGACACACTCAGAACACGAAGCTGCTTCGTAGAGTGAGAGCGAACGAAGCGTTGAATGCAACAGTTACCAAACGACTGAAGTCCGTTCCGTGTTTATAAAGTTGCCAACGGGCCCATGGAGCATGGCAGCGGCGCTGGCAGCGACGCTGGCCGCGGCAGAACCACCCCCCTTTGCCCATGGCACATGCGAACACCCGGCGTATGCGTTTTTCCATGTATGCAGTCGACGGCGCACAGTAGGAGAATCGGGTGGTTGAGTGGTAGTTAATAATACTTTGTGTCTCTATCATTGCGTAATTACTATATATATAAATATTTTTTAATTCGCTTTGTTGGGAATATATTAATAAATTTAAAAATCTTATATTCTTGATTTTATCCACAACATTTTGGATAACATTTTCATTTATAGCACTGCAACCCAACTCCTTCCTATAACAGATTTTAATTATTTTAATATATACATGATCTACAAAAATAACAGTAGATTAAATTGGAAAAGTAAATGATTAAGTAAAAAAAGCATTTAAGTGATCTTATTTGGGTTATAAATTATAATAATATAAATTAACAATTAGTGTAAATTATATTTACACTAAATGCTAATACACACCAATAATAAAATATATACCAACTTTTAATTAGAAGTATAAAAAAATACCAAATAATATGATGCTTACAAAAATAACATAACTTTTGCAGAAGCTGTTAATAAATCGCCGCAGAATCAGAAATTTGTCCCATTGTGCGCGTCGGCTGCGCTGCACTGACGATTTCATGTTGCTGGCTCTGCCGATGTTGCTATGAGTAAGCGGCTGCTAGAGTAAATGTTGCTGCTGTCGGTTATGTTGCTGCTGCCACATGCGCGATGAGCTTGCAGCATTAAATGTTGCTGGAGTGCTGGATGTTGCTGAGGCTCTAGATGTTGCTGGCTTGCATGCTGCTAGGGCGCATGTTGCTCGTATGCATGTTCTAGTTTACGCTCTGCAGCAACTTGTCATGCTTTTATACGCGGTATTCATAAATCAGAGGGGTATATTGACTGAAATGTTAGCTAAATAAATCACAAATAAAATACAGATTCTAGGGAGGCCCTAGGTATTTTTTTTGATTACACTTAAACTCAATTTTATTGCTAAATTATACATATAAATTGGAATAGGAATTAATTTTTCGCAAATGTCGGCAATTTATTTAAATTTGCCTAAATAAGAAACAATAATATAAAATTAAAGCATTTATTTCTGGTATTTTTAATTTTTAAATATTTTTTCTGATTAAAAACATGTTTGTTGGCTGATGATTTTTTTTTTTCCCCTTATTGTAGATGTCTAGGTACTTGTGCTCAATTTGTTATCCACAGTAACCAGTTTACCAGAATTATAAGGACAACGTAATAAGGTAAGTCTAACTTAAATTATTTTCTCTGGCTTGAAAAAATTATTACTCTCTTTATTTACTTTTTTTATTAAATAAAATAAAGCCTTTACTATTCTCTTTCAAAATAAAATAAAACATTATTTAATGAATGGAAATTCTGAGAATAGATCTGTAATTTCTACAATTTATAGACAATTCAAAAATGGCAAGGGGAAAGTAATAATATATAAAATAATAATTAACTCTTAAGTTGGTCGATTTTCTTGTTATTTTGTATACAAAAATGTATAATAAATTATTGTTTTCGCTAGTGTATGTATCATAGCCATAATTTATAAATCCGCTCTAAAAGACACATTCTCTTTAGTTCACTCACTACACATTTTATTGTAAAACCCAATTAGGATAAATTTTTTGGGGGCAGATCAATAAATTAATACAAGATGAGCACACAGAAAAGGGAACTAATTTGGGGCAAGCAAACAAAAGGCAAACTAGAAATACGTCAAATAAAAATAGAGGTATCGTCTAGTTCCTAACTATGATTATTCTTTGGGCGCCGTTGTTATTGTTGTTTAGTTTGATTTGAATTTGTTCGTCTCTTGTGTATTGCAGTTGTAGTTTTCGTTCTTGTTATTGCCGTTGCCGCCGCTGTAGCTGCTGTTGCTGCTGTTGCTGCTGTTGTTGCTTTTGTTGATTTGGCCAAGTTTGCTTTGCTGCCGCCTGTCGCCGATGCTGCCTGCTTCTGCCGGATTTCTGTCTATTTGTCGTTTGATAATCTACCCCCTGCACATCTCCTACCCCCATTGCCTGCTTTTGTTTGCTTGTCGTGTTTTCCAATTGCACACACACACAATATTCAGACAGAGAGACCGAATCTTTGGCACAGTGGCTCCTCGCTCTGCTCGCACGCCGAATCCCCAGCCTCCAACGCCACCACAAAATATCGAGGAGCTTCCCGCTGGGTGTTTGCCATTGTGCCAGATCTCTGGAATAGTTTTCATTTCAATAGCGACGACCTGACCCACTCTGATTAGAGAGTGTGATGTAAACCGATTTATGGCGAAATCCGCAAACAAATCGGACAGCCAGCCAGACAGTGGTCGGGTTACGGAAATTAGTACGCCATTGTTTTACTTCCCGAATCAACAAAAGCATTTTCTTTATAAATCAACGATTTGGGGAACTCGAATAAAATGTTCACGTGTTCAAGGGGATAAACCAAAGATTAGGTTTTTTTTGTGGTTTTTAGAAACTAAACTTAATGCTTTTATTCGCTTCTTAATGAGAGCAAAACATCACACGTACAAGAAGAAAATATACCTTAAATGATAATCTCCCTATCTTTAGCTTTTCTACAGTCTTAAGCTACTTTTTCTATATATTTTTCCTCAAAACATTTAAATATTCGCGCTAACTTAAAAACCATTCCGTCGATTTTTACTGTAGCTTCCAAAAATGTCACATCTCCGAACAACTCGCAACTGGGGAGCATTTAAAGTGGCCCCAGAATGTCCTGAATTTAGCACCGCGTGTCACCCTTTCCCATTTCTCGATTCATTGCCCTATAATGTATTTACTTCTGCATTATTACACTTGCCAGCCAGCATTGCCTCTGCGCCCTTCACAGTCTGTCCTGTGCCCAGCCTAAACCAGGATGCAAATAGTATTTTCAAACATTTTAAATTTAATCAAAGCGCACACATTCAATAAGCTTTGGGGCTAAACATTTTGTGTATGAAAAGGTAGACCGCATGGAAATTAAATACTCTACTTTGTGCTAAGGGGTTGTATGCATTTTTTCGGGGAAAAGGGTTTCATTATTACATCTTAATTAAAATTTATGCAACGGAAACCTTTACATGTGCCTTAGCGCTAATTTGAAAAGCATGCAATGTTTCCTTAAGATTAAAATATTATCAAATACTTATTTTTAAGACCTCCCAACATTAAGCGTAAAATGAGCACACCTAGAATTCCCAAGTACGAATTCACAAACAAATTTATACATAAATAGTTTTTATATTTGTATTACCTTTTTGGCTTTAATCATACTTTAAGGAATTGTTGCTTAACTTTTATAAGATTTGTTTAATATACTTTAATTTATTTTCTTATCAATTTCAGTTATAAAATTCTTTGAGATTAAGATTAAGATGTTAATGAATAGTTTTAGAGCATTTCTGTGTCGGCTTTGGATATTTATTTACTCTTTTCCCCCAGCTTTCACTATCCCTTCGACTTTTACCAGCCTTTCTTTGGCTTCAAATTTTTTTTAGTTTTATTTTCGGATAAGTTGTGCATTTTGCATGCAATAAAAATATCGCATGCAATAAAGTGTGTGTGTGTGTGCTCAGTGTGCAGAGGACTGGAAATTGTAAATTCCCGATCTATGTATGGCTGTGTGTTTGAGGATAGGGCGGATGTCCTGGGTGGGTGAAGGATATCAAGGGGACTGGGAGTATATGGTGTGTGGCCGAGGCTGCTGAGAGCAGACAGCATGTGTTTATTGCCAGCACAAAATGATGATTACACGTAATGTGTAATGGTCAAAATGGGGGCGACGTAGCTGAGTGCGGCGTGAAAAGCCCCGGAAAAGCAGCCGGAATAGCATCAGGCAGCAGAGACGGCAAAAACAAACAGGCGTCCATCCGTCCCTCCTCTGCCTGCCAGTAGCATCTCCTTGGTTTTGCCATTTTCCTGCTGCTTCAGGAACTACTCGTCGGCGTCCGCCCGCCTTTCCCGCCCCCATTTCCACACAGCTCAGCTTTTCCTTTACGAGTATTTTCCATATGTGTTGGCTGCATCAACAACAGCCAAGCCTGCAACATACTAAGGCCATTTCTGAGGCTTCCTTTCAATTTTTGCTTTGAATCCCCATTTTTTGGCTCCTCCTCAGGTTTAGTTTTTAAGTTTTGAGACACAGCTTGAAAGGGCAGTTTTGGTAGTTTTGTGTATGGGGTTTTAAATGGCAAAAATGTGATGAAAAAAGCTTCTTTAACTTCGTAAGAAATAAATATATTTTAAACGAAATTTTAGCTCTGAAAATCTAAGACTTTTGAATGGTAAATAAAAATTAGAGTATACTCATTTCTAGTAAGTTTAGTCATATGTTTTGTGGGAAACATTCTTGCATCTTTCCACACCCAGAAAAAAAAAATTCCTAAAATTTTAGGAATTGGCGATTCATTGCCTAAAAATTTATTTTTAGGCAATAATGGCCTAAAAAATGGGTCATAATGCCAAAATGCCATATTTTTAGGCCATGGGATGCCTAAAATTTTCTCGCGAGTGTGCATTTAATTCCCAACTGGTTCTAACATCCCTGGCATGGAGTGACGGTTAACGGCCAACTTTTATATATGTTTTTGCTACGGAAGTAGCCAGTCTCTACTGCAACAGTAAAAATAAATACTGTATGCATTTTGGAATACACATTTATTATTTTAAATGGTTGTATTAATATATAAAATCAATATTATATAAAAATCAAGTTTTAGGCTTATATTTGCCTAAAAATTAAGTTTTAGGACAAAAATTGCCTACAATTTAGGCTTGTTTCTATTGCCTAAAAAAATGGCATTTTGGACAAAAAATGCCTAAAAATATGGCATTTTGGAAAAAAATTGCCTAAAATTTAGGCGTGCTTCTATGGCCTAAAAGTATGGCATTTTGGACAATTTTTAGGCAATGACTGCCTCGACTTCCGTTTTAGGTCAAATGGACTAAAATTTTAGGCAATTTGGCAGCTTTTTAGTCCAGAATTTTTTCTGGGTGCACATAGAAAATAAACATATTATATATGGCCATTTACTTCCACCCTTTCCCTTTCCCACTTTCCCACATCACAGGCTGTCAAAGAGCAACTTAAGCTCATTATACTATCATTGCAAGTCATTTCCATGACATTTTCATTGCCAACAAAAACAAAAACCGAACCGAACCGAAGCAAAAACAATAAGCGAGCAATTTAATGAAATGCGAAGCACCTAGAGGAGTCCAGAAGAGGTGGAAAAGCGGTCCAGCGGTATTTTGTGATATGGAAAGCAGCATGTAAAGCCAAAGAGCCAAGGGAGCTTTTCTATATGAAGTTACCCCGAAAAACATGTAAATTAAGCATCAGGAGCGGAGCATCGGGCAAAAATGTTGTTATGGAGGGCCATGGAGGGACCGGATGAGCGAGTAAGACCTTGCATTACAATTGAGTTACAGTTACGGTTTCAGTTGTGCTCCTGCCTTTATAGTGCGGAATGTGGGGTTTTACGGGGTTAAAAATATGTGGGTTTGGGCTTGTTTGTAGGAGTGGAGCCGTATTCATATTGTGCGAAACAATGAATTTATATTCCCCCTTTATATTTTTTTTGTTTTTAGTTCGTGTTGAGTTATGTTTTTTGTACTTTTACATAAACACCAAGCCGAGGGCTCCGGGGGGTGGAAAATGCAGGGGCTCTTGGGCTGGAAAATGGAGTAACTAACTGCAGTTGGAGCGAAAGAATGAAAAACTGAAGCTGGGTCACTCACAGCCAGCTTAACACATTTGACTCTTTTCGAACGTCGGCCACAAACAACTTTAACGCTCTACACTTGGGGCAATCGGAGTGAATAGGTTATAAATTTAAAAAAATCACATCATACTTATATTAAAATTTTTAGTTCGATTTCGAAAAAAGGTCAAAGCAATCTTAGTTTTTGTTAAACTATAAAATTGATGTCTTGGATTATGTTTTAATATAAATTAAGATCAATTCGCTGTGGTATGAAATCAATATAATTTGTGCCTAAAAGTGTACTACAAAAAGGCATACTCTTAATTTGTGACCAAAAATATTTAACAGCATACTTTTGAACACATTTTTAATAGATTTTAAAGTCAAATCCAATTTATTTAGCTCTTTTAATCATCAATTACTAAAATATCTTTTTTATTTATTAGGCATTTTTTATTAAAAGATAAATATTGTAAACTATATTTTTATTTAATTAAAAAATTTCTTTATTAATTAACTACATATTTTCTTCTGTGCACAACCCACTTTAACAACCGACTGCCCCTCATCAGTTGCCTCTGCAGCCGTCCTCCACCCGAAGGCTACAGATTAAACTGCGCTTGTAATGAGAATTTCTGTTCTCCACACTCCTGCTGATGAGGAGGACGACGATGATGACGAGGATGATGAGGTGGCTCTTTGGGGCGTACTTTCGGGGGTGGTGGTGCAACCAGCACACATGGCATGTGTGTGGGTGCGTTTTTCATGGGAAGGGATTGAGATTGAGCCGCTGGCAATTTGCATTAAAGTCAGCCCTCCGCATTTTTTTTTTACCCAGCCACACCTCTCTTCCACAGCTCGACATCGCTTTTGTTGTGCGAAATGAGTGTGTGAGCTCTGTGTGTATTGGAATGTGCAAAAGGTATAGGGTCAGAACTTGGATTTTATGACACACTTCAGAAGGGTGAAAAAATGTAATAAGAGGGGGGTTTATACCTTGGCTGTAAGCGCAAAAACAAAAATTAATTATACTAAAAATAATGACCTAAAAACATTATATTTTATCGGAAAGATTTTTATTTTACTTGTAGAAATAAATACATACAATTAAAACATTAAAATTGTTTAAAAATATTTATTCTGTACAGTTTATTTCATTTATTAAGGCTTTATAATTTGTTTATTTATTATTTAATCAAACCAGAAATAGTATTGTTAATTTTTTATAAACCAGGCAAAAAACCGATTAACAAAAATTAATTCTTAAGCCTTTTTTTTGCTTTTATTTCTGTGTCAATTTTTAAATAATTTGCTCTTTAAGTTTCCTTTTTTAAATTAGATATTGCCTCAAAATATATCTGAGTATTATAATAATTATTATCAACCTCAGCCTAGGAATCCCCTTCATTGAATTTGACTAAAGTCTTCTAAGCTAGCGTCATTTCGCTCAGTGTATTAGCCACCCGTTGGAAACAAAAGTTTGCTGATTCAGTGCAACATGTTGCGGTCGGCTGCCTGCAATTGGGATTCGAGTGAGCATAAATTAAAAAGCGACGTCGTCCTCCACGCGCGCGCCAAAGAGAGCGAGAGCTTATGAGTTGTCCTTGCCGGTGTCAGGCATAACCAGTCCTCCTGGCCACTCAAGCCCCTACTTTCCTGCTTAACCCCCTAAAGCAGCAAACTGCAAACTATTCGCACTCTCGGTGTTGCTACAAATTGAGATTTATGTGTGAGCGAAACTTGCACAACCTCAGCCCAATTGTGTCTCTGTGAGTGCCTCCATTTCCCCAGTCTCCTCACATAATTTCCCCCCCTCTCCCAGTGACCGTCTGGGAAGCTGGGAAATGGAAAATGGCAACTGGCATTGAGTTAACAGTTTCCAGCTGTGGTTAAAAAACTTTGCCAACTTGTCGCCTTTTGGCACTGCAACATTAGCTCAATGTTGGGCTTGGGGCGGCCCCCAGGCACCAAGGGGTTAAGGGGGCAAGCAGCAGGGCAAAGTTTCCTCGGCCAAGGGGTTAAGGGAGTATTTTTTGGGCAGTGCATAAGTACTTGGCCGGGACTCGTCGCCTCATCTAGGCAATCAAGGAGTTACAAATGGGTATTTGAGGGGAAAACTGAACTTAATGTAAAGGAAAAGCTTACAAGTTAAAGCTGGCAAAAGCTGAGAAGGGAATTAAAATTTAAGGAATTATAATTATAATTATAGACAGTGTTACATTATGTATAACCAGTTAAGAGTCCTGAAAACGACAGTAAACATATGTTGTTACTAGAAAAATGCGAATTCTTGTTAAAAAGCAAAAATAATTATTTAAAAAAATGTTACGTGTTTTACTAGGTTTATAATCTCTTAGAATCGCAAATTTAATGGGACTTCAAAAGTCAAAGTACTGGCAACTAGATCGCTGGCAACATATGTTGCCACCTTAAGACTTGTTGCTGAGCTGCAGTGTTTCAGTTTCAATTGTTTCCATCCAAATGTTGCCAGCTGAGCTGCTTGGAAACAATGAGGCTGCAACATAAGCACGCTCTCTCTCTCTGCTTGTGGTGATCTCTGGCAACATTCAGCCGATGAGTTTCATTCCTCTCTCTCTCTCGTTCAGCCTCTCTGGCAATTATTACATTATTTTCCCTCATTATGGCCACTGTTAAGGCTATGTTGGTTAAAGAACAAATTAAACAGAGCTGAAAATACGTTATTTTAACACAAATTTAATTTATAAATTTAACCGAGTTATGTTGTGAAATACATGTCTTACCAACTCTGTTAACTCACTGTTAACCCAGTTCTGCTGACGTTGACGTCGCTGCCCGCGTCTCTGCTGGCGTCGCAGCCGCCGCAGGTCGACGTCATTTGTGACTGTACCTTTTTTTGTACCTGTTGTTGCCTCAGATTTGTTGTTGTTATTGTTTCTTTTGGCTTTTTCGAAATGCTCTTTGCGCGCGCTTTTGGCCCCGTCATCTGCGTATGTGTTTTGTATCTGTGTGAGCCGTATCTTTGCAGCTGTATCTGTATCTTTTGTTTGTTTGTTTGCTCTTTCTGCTACCTCTTTGCCTCACGTTTCTTTATATTATTTTTTTCTTAAACCAAAAAACCAGCAAACGGTCGAAACTTAAAAACGAGAAAGAAACCTTTTATTTATTCACTCTTCCACTGCTATTGGCCTCCACAGTGCACAGTTTACTCTCCTTTTCAGCGGCTTCATACGTGCAACGTGTTTTCGTCTCGAGCTTTGTCTCGTCTCTCTCTCTCCTCCTCTTTTTCTCCTCTTCCCTTTGCCACGCTAGATTAGATACAGATGCAGATACAAAAGATACAGCGTTACAAAGATACAAAGATACGGATGCGGGAAACTTGCTTACATGTTCCTTGCCGTTTGCCGTTTGCTGTTTGCTTTGCTTTTTATTTTATTTTTTGTTTCGGTAAAGAAAAAAGGTCAGACGCCAGCCCTGCGGCTAGTACGCGCTCAAGATTTTAAACTAAAATGCAATCTAATAATTAAACGTGAAAAACACAGCAGGAAAAGCAACAAACAATCACAGCTTGAGTCAAGTTCTTGGCCAAAAAGAGAGACTGTCATGTTGATTCAAGGCTAAGGGTAAATGCAGGCGAAGAAAAATTGAAAAAAAGAAAGAAAATAATCTAATGGGAATTCAGGAATTTATATAAGTATTGTTTCTTTGATTTTTATATATTATAAGCATGTTTTTTTTATTAAAAAAATTAGCTTAATTGTTAAGTTTTCTCTTCCAAAAATATTTTTTACAATAACATAGCTTATAATAGTATTACCTATTCGAAATTATTAATTTTGAATTTATTAAAAATAACAGAGAGGAAATTTGGAAATGAAAATTCATTTTTTAAAGCCTGCAGGAAGCTACTCTTAATATAATTTAAGAATTCTGTGAAACTCCAATCAATCATCTTATTTTTTCCCAAAGATATCGTATTTCCTTCAATGAAATACCTCTAGTTATGTATTTATGTATATTCTTTCCTATTTATTTACTGTGTAAAAGTTAAGAGTTATAACAAGGAGCAGAAGGGGATAGAGTTTTGACGTTGGCATCCTCGTCGTCTGTCCCAACTACTTAACCTTTCGAGCAAGCCAGCCGCCAACTCCACGGAGAGCGATGCCTGGCAGATAGGAGCGACGGACAGCAGCCTGAACCCAGAGTCCCGACACTGACATTAACCCGCCAACGCCAGAACCCAGACTCAGCCTAGGAGTCAGAGTCAGAGTCAGAGTCAGCTTCAGCTTCAGATTCAGATTCAGGCTCAAGCTCAACAATTGCCCAGGGAACACGCCTACGCGAGACCAAAGGAAAATGAGCACACGATAAGGTGGGGAAAAGGTGGGGGATAAACTCAGGGAAAAATCGGTGGAGGAGGTGTAGAGGCGACCGACCGTATCACATGTAAAATGTATAAAATATATATAGAGGCTGCACCCACAACAATCCCGGATGACGTGTGTGGATGCATCCAACCAGTTGCAGCAGTTGCCTCGGGGCTCGGAGACTTCAGCCTCATCAGTATGAGAATTATCATCAGAGAGTACTCCTCCATCTTCAGTCATCATCGCCATCATCATCATCATCATCATCCTTGGGGCCGTCATCATCATTCTGTGCATCCAACTCATGTGGCTCATGGGCTCGTTTTTATCATGCATTTTAATGCGGCCTTTGAAAAGTGAAGTGGAGTGTGGACTGTGGAGAGTGGAGTCGGAGTCGGAGTGTGGAGTTGGAGTGCAGCAAGAAGTGGAAAATAACTAAAGTGTCGCCTCAGAGACTCGGACCTTCAACAACCAAACAATGCACTGCGATAAAATCGCTACTTAATCAAGGGGATATTTGAGAAAATTCCCAAACGCAAAGTATTTCAAGAGCCAAGGAGTGACCGCATCTTTTTTAAAGACAGATTTCTTTGAAGAAATTCAAAGTATAAAGGATTCTTAGATCTAACCTTAAGATATCTACTTCTGACTTGTAAAATTAGTCAAAATGGTCCGCAAAACCCCTTCAAAGTCGAGAATTTATTGGGAAATTATATAAATATTTAATATAATGTTCTCATAACTTTCCTAGCAGTGCACTAACTGCAACAACTGCTTAACTCTCCAAAAAACTCTCAGTCTGCGTCTTCGGTCTTTTGTCCCTCTAAAAATATTATAAAACATAACAATAAGAAGGCAAAGGCAGTGTGAAGTTTATACCCCCGCTCCTCCCACAGAAAAACCCGTTTGTGTCGTCACTAAAAGTCTTGTGTCTGCCCTCAGCCCCCACCCGAGGGTCCCTCGAGGAACAGGTTTCCCCCTTATATAAAGAATACGATACCACTGTTGCAACTCTCCTCCACTTGGAGCTCCATCTTCGAGTCATCAGCTTGTGCCCCTCTGAGACTCCCGCTGGTTTCTTAAAGCTTCGCTTTCAATGCGTTTTTCTTCTGGACTTTGGTTGGCCTAAAACACAGACCTGGACCTGCGCCGGGGTCTGGGTCTGGTTTCTGGGCTCTGGGTTCTGTGTTCTTGGTTCTGGGCTCCCCTTTTTGGTAATTGCTTTGCCTGGGCACCGTAGGTGTCTCATTTTCGTTGCTGCCCGCGGCGTTTATGGCCGCATTTACAAAATGTTACAGAAATTATCGAAGCGACCGACGACTCGCCACCCACTCGCCTCCAATGGCTGTGTTGCTGACGGGTATTACGCACATGTTGCTGCTGGTTGCTGGTTGCTGATGGCAAGATGTTGCTGCTGGTTGGGCGTGTTGCTGACGTAAATGGGGCTTAAATAAAATAGGTTTTTTTTTTGGGGATTCTCTGGTCCAGTTTGAGGGAAAAATACTGTGCTCTTTTATTGTTTTGTGGCTAGGTTTCTCTGTATAAAATCAATTTGAATTAGCTTTCTTCCTCAAGAGTCGCAATATTTACCATTTCTATGACAGTTTCAAGCCTGAACCTAAGTTGACTAAATATAAAATAAAAATAAAACAAAATTTTATACATTTCATAGCTCTACTCTCTAAAAAAAAGTTTTTTAATTTTAAAATCAATTCAAAGTGTGTCTAAAAGTGTCCAGTTTAAGCTCTAAAGTATGTAATTGCATACATGTATACTCATTATTAATTGTTTTAAGCCTTATAACTATTATAAATATTATAAATAGCATTTAAATTAAAATTTCCATAATTAGTACATTTTATATTTTTATTTAATTTATCCTTACTATTACAGTAAATTTTATTGTATGCACAAAAACACTTCCGATATCCTTTGAAATTTTGCAGACCATTTTATATTTTAATTTTGCGAAAATAAAATCCATTTAAGGGACAAGATGCCTAATAAATAATCCAAGAGAACATATTGAAAAATCTTGTGTTGTTAGCCACAAAAATGCACGGCACTATCAGGCAGAATCTATTCAGTATTTTAGTTAACACACTTTGCGTGTTATTTTTGCTCTAAAAAGCATTTATAAAATTTTACTCATCCATGTTTTTACTTATAAATATTTAAAATAATGTCTCTGACAGGCTGTCGTGATTCGTGATGGATCAAGCCTTAAAGTTCGCTTCGAAATGATTGAAGCAGCCGGCCGAAAACCAAGCAAGTTGTCATGTTGCCAATGCCATTTACCATTTACCCATTCGCCGTTCTCGATTCTCGATTCTCGATTTGCCTGGCTTTGGGCCCGACTCTTGTTTCTGGTTTTGGCCTCCGAACGTGATGAGATGTGATGTGCTGTTGCTGCTCTGTGCCTCCTCCTCCGCCGCCGCCTCCGCCGCCGCCTTGTTGACAACGTCATTACTGTTCTCAATTTCACATATCGCATGGCACAAGCAAAAAATGCAAAAAAAGAACGATATAAGAAAAACCTCAACAAGCCTGGCTTCCTTGTTGTTTATTTTCGGAGCGCTTAAAAAATCCAAGACGAAGCTTTTGCTACCTGCAACATGCGATACGCTATATGCTACTATATCCCTTGGTGTTTCCCTTCGGTTGGCTTTAGTTCAACCCTAG
Organism: Drosophila triauraria; assembly: GCA_014170255.2. Classification (NCBI taxonomy): domain Eukaryota; kingdom Metazoa; phylum Arthropoda; class Insecta; order Diptera; family Drosophilidae; genus Drosophila; species Drosophila triauraria. The sequence goes on from CM024334.1 coordinate 1,728,484, forward strand.
TCCCAGTCACAGTGCCGGGTTCCGGTCCCATTCCTCGACAGTCTTGGCCCTGCTCCACGCCAGACTCCGTTAATGTGTCTAAAATGTTACGAACAGAAACATGTGGCTTGTAAGCTCCAACAAACTCAACAGCGGCAACACCAAAATAGCTAAGTACACTGCGGAAAATAGTGGGGGATCGGGAGAAAAGGACAAATTTTACACTATTTTAAGAGAAGCTTAAGAAGGCTTAGACCATGCTTCAGGCTTAATATAAAATTACAAAATATATTTTCTGAGCTAAGGAAAAATAATGTAAAGGTAGAAAACCTTTTTAAAATTAAGAAAAGTAAATAAAATGTTACTTTTATATTTTTTTTTGGGAATTATTTAGGAAGTTCCAGAAAATGTAAGAAAAAAGAATTCATTGTGAGTTATTTTTTAAAATACATTAATTAAGTTACAAAACTATTTTGTTTTGCAAACTAATATCTACAAAAAAGTTTCTTCAATTTCCCAGCTTTGTTTTGTGTACTTTCTCCCAGTGCACTCAGCAACCACAGCTTGTGGAGGCTAGCAACATGGCGCTCTTTTCCCGGGCAACTTTTGATGTTCGCTAGACATAATTCTAAGAAATTTTGACACTTTTGACATTTAGTAGTTTTGTCTACGCGCACAGTAGAAGTTAAGAGCTGAAGTTGGGCCGAGAGCCTCGACCGCTAACTTTCGTGGCGGGAGAAGGAGCCCTGCCTAGTCCTAGCCCTAGCCTGGCCCTGGCCCATTGTCTTGTCCAGAATTCCGGCAGCAAATCCGTGATGGCAATTAAAAGTTGCACATAGTTAGCAGGATGCATAGTAGCTGGTCTCGGCCAATATCCAAGAGTCAGCTCTTGGGGAAGAGGCCCTTGATCCGGGGGCAATACATTAGCCAACTGTGTTTGCTTTTTGGCTTTCAATATTATTTAAAACAAAAAGTTGCTAAAGTAGCTGAAGTTTCAGTGCCCCGGAGAAGGAGCTGCTAAAAGTTGTTCCTGGACAATATGATATGTATTAAGGCTGAAAGTTTTCGTCTGCATAAAGTGAGCGTTATTTTTCCGGTTGGAATATTTGAAGAGATTACCAATAAAAAAAAGTGTAGCAAGTGGGGCGGTTGTCATGTGCACTACTTTGATTGCTTTTTAAGTTTTTATAATTTGTTGTAATGGATTTTGTGGCTTATTTGGTATTTTTATACCCTTGCAGAGGGTATTATAATTTTGCCATGATATTTGCAACGCAGTGAAGGAGGCATCTCAGACCCCATAAAGTATATATATTCTTGATCAGCATCACCAGCCGAGTCGATCTAGCCATGTCCGTCTGTCTGTCTGTCCGTCTGTCTGTCTGTCTGTCCGTCTGTCTGTCCGTCTGTCTGTCTGTCTGTCGGTTTCTACGCGAACTAGTCTCTCAGTTTTGAGCTATCGGGCTGAAATTTTCAGCATAGTCTTATTTCTTTAGCACGCAGTATATATGTCGGAACGGCCGAAATCGGACCACTATATCCTATAGCTGCCATAGGAATGATGGCGAAATTAATGTAAAATTTTAATTTCTCTGTTTTTCAACGAATTTCTATAAATTTCGAGATATAGTCGTTTTTATAGTTCTAGAATTACGGTTTTAATTTCATTAAGATCGGACAACTATATCATATAGCTGCCATAGAAGGGATCGGTCGATTTATATGAAAATGTAAAATTCTACATGTAGAATGTAAAATTTACAAAATTTACATAATTTGACATTTTTTTTTACATTACCAAATTGGATCGATTTTCAATGATCCAATTGCTGACTGCAAGGGTATATAAACTTCGGTTTACCGAAGTTAGCTTTCTTTCTCGTTATGTATGGGTTCTATAGTTCAGGGAATTGATAAGACTTTAATAATGTTTTTAATAAATTCCCATAGTAAAGGCTTTTACATTTTGATTGGAAATATTTTTCTTCTCCACAAAAATACTTTTCAAAACCAGTTTTCAAATTATCGCAACGGTCATAGATCACACATTCATGACAACTTTCCTATATCCCAATGGGTTTTATAGTTTAGGGAATTGATAATACATTAAGAAATTTTATAATGAATTTCCACAGTAATGGCTTTTATATTTGGATAGAAAATATAATTCTTCTCCACAGAAATACGTTTTAAACCCGTTTTCAATTTATCGCATCGGACATAAATCACATATTTATGACAACTTTCCTATAGGCCTATCATGAAGTATAATCACTCGTAAATTCAGTTTTTCAACCACCAAATACTACTTCAAATCGAAATTCCTTCTCGCTTTGATTTCTCACGAAAAATCAATAGAAATTTGTTTGTTTTCCATTCAATTATGGGGTTTCCACCGCAATGGAAACAATTAGCAAAGCCATACAAGCCCGATAGCCACTCTTATGGACCATTGGCTTCCCTTAAGTGGCTCCGTTGCGCCGCCTATCGCCGATTTACATCTGTTTCAATATATGCTATAGATGCTCACAATATATTTGGTTTATAGTTTTGGTTATCCCGGAGAGTGTGTGCATGCAATGCAGAGATTACACCCACATGGGCGGAGGAGGAAGTGTGACAAATGCGAGGGTTGCTCCTGCAATCTTGCTGACAATAATCTTTGGCAATTTATTGTGTGCTCCCGGGCTTTGGCCGGGATGGCTAATGTCTTGGGGCAACACGGATTAGATGGTGACAAACCGCCCGGACAAGTCGCGTAAGTAAGTAAGTGGCTCCCACCAGACACGCCCAAAAAGGAGCAAGAAAGTATCAAGATGTCGTGGTTCCCGAATTCCGAATACCTGGTTCTCAAATCTTTATGGACTTTTAAGTTATACCTTGTTTGCCCAAATTGAATATGTGATTCGAAAATATTTATGTTGACAAACTGTTCTAAGCTGTTCTTAATAATAGCCTTATTATAGAATTTTTTTAAAATGTAAATTAAAAATAAATATGTGCTTATTATAGGGTTTTTCTAAATTATATTGAGATCTGAAATAAATAAAAATTAAATAAATAATAATATCCATACAAATCACATATCACAAATAACATATCCATACCAAATTTAATAGCTTTTTCTCTTATAGATTCCGAGATCCTAAAGTTCACAAACACCACAAATACCCTGTATAAAAGCCCGGAGAACTGATGGTGGCAAAAGTTCCGATCTATTTGGCAACTGTTGCTGATTATTTATTTGCGCTTTTAGCTCGCCACACACTGAGATAAATTTTCCACACACGCTCCTTCTCTTTTTTCCTTTTTTTGGTTACTGGAGGAGCTAGCTAGCTAGCTGCGATTTTTGTGACAGCCACCAAGGGGTGCAAAAAAATATATAGGAAGGGTGGGCGAAAAGTTGGAAGTCCTGCTGCTCCTTTTTGACAAGGGTGGACAATGGCGATTAGCGCTTGGCACTAATGGGGGAAGCCCAGAAACATGGGCGAGAGTCATGTGTTTGCTCAAAGGATCTGGCCACAAAAGCGGGACGGGGTGCTATCCGGCGGGAAAAGAGGAATAAGGCGGGAAAATCAGGGGGACGAGCAGTGAGGACTATGTGTCCTGTTGCTGGTGCTGACTTGCCACTTGTCTTTATTAGTTTTTCGGACGAGTTTTGCTCCTGTCTCCTCCAGCACTGCTACGAAAATTCTATAATAAGAGGGAATCAGTCTTTTATTTATTTTTTGTCTAAAAGTGTTCTATCAGTTTAAGCCGAAGGTATCTCACTATTTCTCAAGAAATTCTCAGCTTTTAAAAAAGAATAAATAAAAATTAATCAAATATAAATTATTTTATTTTCATATTATATTTCTTTGTAGAACCCTTTTTTAAAGAAAAATTAATGTAACGCATAAAATATCTTTTTAATCTTCTTATATATATTTCCTATTTATAATTATATTTGAATACATTTTATGTTAATTTCATCTTTGATATTCATACTTTTTTGCCCCAGTGCACGTCTCCTCTTCTCGTGTCAGCAACAGGATCAGGATAAAGTGCATTGGACATACTTTGGGGTTTCGGTCAGAGGGTTGAGGCGTCAGCAATGAGGAGATTTAGCAATAAGGGAGGGCGAAGGCGGGACAAACGACTTTTGCCACTTGTTTACTTGCTGCTTAGGTTATTAGCCAATGCCACATGTTTGCTCAGCCGTCCGGCAGACCGGCAGTCCGGCAGCCTGGCAGAGCGGCAGAGTGTGAAAATTGAATTGAATTTTCCCTTCAACATCAACGCAACGTACAGTGCATGGATTTGTTAAATTTACATAATTACCCGAAGAAATTAATAGATATTTAATTTCTTAGCCAGCTCGGGCCGTAAGTATCTATAAATTGTCCTATCTACTTTGATCTGAGGCTGCCATCGGGAGGATTGAACTCTGAGGTAACCCTTGCACCATGGGAGACAGAATGTCAATAATCTAGCCCGGACTCACTCCAGGTCCAGGTAGAGGAGGGTTTTCTATAGTGTGTGTCCAATGGAAATTCTTTTTCGTTGTCATTTGATGTCACGCTTCAAGAGCTGGAATTGGTTTTTCTCTCGCCGCAGCATCCGAGGGAAATCTAGCTCAGGTTATTGACTTTTTCTCAGATTTTTTTTTTTTGGGTCTCTGAGACAATAAATACTTGATGTGTTTTGTGTGTTTTTTTTTGTCGAACGGCGGACACTTGAGAGCGAAGTATAAATTAAAATTCAATAAAAATGTCACAGCAATACACAAACACCGCAGCAGCAGACAGACCCTTTTTCGAGGGTCTTTGTGGTGTCCAGACACAATTGCATTTTGATTTGGGAGGACAAGCTCCTCAGGTGGCAAAACGAAACTATTCGAAAAAAGGGGTTAAAAATGCAGCAGTGAAGTTGAATTGTAAAGTGTTTTGTAAAGCTTTTTTAGAGATTTTTTAAAGATAAAAATTGAGTAGAACTTGAATTTGATTTGAAGTAAATTCAGACAGAGTTTGGGTGCCAAGATTTCATCGAATTTGTTGTAGTTTTCAAGAAACCTTGCCAGTATGGTTTGAGGGATATTTGTAATTGTTTTCTTTATTTAAGACAAAAGGTTAATAAAATGCCTCACAAAAATATACAAAATTTACTGCTAAAATCGTTCTTTATATATATTCATTCAATTTAAATTTTCCAAACCAAGTAAACTATTAGACTATTAAACCATTAACTTTAAGCTTGTTGCCGTCTTCCCCTTTTAGCCGTTTAAGGGCTGACTCATTGCCGGCCATTACCCAGCCCCAACTAGTTGGACTTTAACCCCTCTGCTAAGAGTCCTGGCAAGGACCCCTCAGCCGAACGCTACTCCCCTGGGAAGGGGGCGCACTAAACAATTAGAGAACTTTCGCAGCCATGCATTAACGCAAGGACAACAATTTAAATGAGTTGACTTTTCGGGGGAGGAAGGGGAAAATCACGAGCTGCTGCGACTGCCGACTGCGGACTGCCGACTGAAGTAACAATAAATTAATTAAAACTTTTTAGCCAATTCAATTTGTGTTGTGTTGTAGCCTGTCGTCTGTCTGTCGTCTCTTCGCCTTCTCGCCTTGGTTTTTGTCTATTTTCCTTTTTTTTTGTATTGTCCGTTTGCCCTGTCCCTTTGAATTATAAATGCACATAAATTGTTGCGCACTGGCCAGGATTTCTGCTCCTTTCTCCTTTCACTCCCATTTTATTCCATTTTATGGCGACTTTCCATTTCCCACTGGCCACCGGACGCATGAATTTCAAAGTGATCTTGCCATTTAAACAGATTTGAATAGCAATCAAAGTTTGTTTATTGTGCCAGTTAGTTTTTAGCTGGGAATTAAATCAAACTAAGTCGGGGCTTTATTATCCAGAGAAAGTTTGCCTCTCAAAGCGATTTAGAAAAGATATTGAGTAGCTAAAAATTAGTTTAAACTCTGCTAAGAAATCTTGGGATTCTTAAAAGCAAAACAGGAACATACTTTTCGTTCTACAATATATTTTTTTTTTACTTCCTTAAAAGCCTTATAAATAAATTTTTCCCAAAAACACGTCTCTTAAAATAATTCCCCCTCGGGGAATAACTTTTCGAAAACCGAGAGGAACCCCACCGAAGAAAAGGTCACTTGACCAAGCCGTCATCTCCATTTCAAAATGAATTAGAAGCGAAGCCGGAAAACTCCTGGAAAACTTCTCCCCCAAGTAGAAGCCAAGCCACAAGACAGGGCCAATTATTTCCCGAGCAACCGAATCGAGTAATAAATACACATCAGCCCCCGATTAAGATGTAGGCCATAGAAAATAGAAGCCAGAAAAAAGCAGCCAGAAGAAAACCCTAGAGAAAAGACCGTGTGAAGAAAATGACACCTGTAAGTGAATGGAAAGAAGAGCAGCAACCCCCGAAGAGGGTCTAAGAGCTACTTAGCCCAGGATATAATTCCATTGTCGAGCGCTTGAGTCAATTGCACAATGAAGTTGTTTTGACGATGATCCCCAGACAGCTGCCCTTAAAGTGCATTCCGCTGAATGTAAAACTATATTATTAATCAATATTTATGGCAGCCGGAGCCACCAGACCAGCAGACCGACTATCCATCAAGTGAGCAGCCCGAGAAAAAAGAGGGAAACAAAGAAATGAAAAGCCTAGAAGAAAACCCGAACATGAAAAGCGGGAAACAGGGAAACCTGTTATGCGAGAGCAAATAGACATCGAGCCAGCGAGACAGCGCTGAGGGTCGAGCCGTAAGGAAAACATTTCCAGGTAAGACCTCTCTCGATTCATGCTTGTGTGCACTTTGACCACAAAAAGGTCAAGACGACGAGGCTACCAAAGATACAGATACTCGAGAGGGAAGACACTGAGGGAAATTAAAATGTGGAATTATGTGAACTTTATTTTTTCATTCTATAAATATTTTCTAGTTAAAACAGAATTTCCAGCTTAATTTTCTGTTACATTTTACAGAGCTTAGGGTTTTTCCCAGTGCACTTGCAGCATAATAAGTTGCACGGGGGGACTTTCAGGGTCTGTCTTCTTTCAAGGTAGTCAAATAAATATTTTTTTTTCACAGACACAACTCGTTCAGATCTGGACCCCCCTCTCCATGCCCGGAATATATACATATATCTCTCGGAATTTCACTGTCCAACAGCCCGTAACCAAACAGATGAGCAAACGGACAACCGTAAAAGTGTTGCCGTTGCCAGGGAATGTAAAGTCATCTTCATGCATAAATAAGCTCGGCAGCAAGGTAAAGGCAAGGGAAAAGCAAGGCAAGAACGCAAAGTGTTCACCTCATATCAATTTCCATATTAAAAATGGTTCAAGAACGCTCTCGCCTTTGATTTGCCTGTAAAATATATTTATTTTCCCACATCATTTTGACATTGCCACCGGACTCCGGTCTCCGGTCTCGGAAACATTTCTAATTGAATGCACAGGCCAAGTGAGTCGGTTCTTTCTTAGAAAGTTATTTCTAATTCTAGCTTCCGTCTGCCAGGGCTGCTGCAGTTGAAATAATTTCATTAAATTTCATGAGTTGGTTCTTTCACTTTTTTTCGAAATGTTTTTGTTTGTTGTCTAGTCGTTCTTTTTTTTGTTTTGTTTATTTGGAAGTTTCTGTTTGAGTCGGAGTTTGGCTATGACACTTCTGTGTGTAGTTTGCTTGGTATTTTGTTTTCCAATAATAGGTTGTTCTTGTTGATTTAACGCTGGCGTACATTTCCGACATATTCAGTTCAAATAAAGACTTCTGCAGTCAACTGTTTTACTCACCTCTGACTGATGTGGCAAATTGGTTCGATTTCTGATTAAGTCACACCCTACAGAAAGTAAGGAAAATATTTCCAGATTTTATTTAGCCAGGCAGTTTGGTTTTAAATTGTTAACAGAAAATATATTCAATCGAAGGCTTGTGATGTATCCTTAAATGGAAGTACTTATAAATATTTTATATATATAAAAAAACCTTAAGTAAATTAAGGTTTCCTTTATATTATATTAAGTGCCCACGAGATAATTATTTTAATTATACATAAGTTTAGTAAGAACTTTCCCCTTAAATTTATTAATTAAAAAGGGAACATTTTCATCTCATTTAAAATTCCCTGCGATGTCAATATTTAAAACAACATGTTTACCCATATTTGCTCCAATCCATTTCCCAGTCCCTCCTCTGTTGTTCCCAAATGCAATGCAAATTTTTCACCCAAACAATAAACCATTGGTGGCCATGTAATTAGAGGGAAAAGCCAGCCGGGCACAATTGACAAATGAGCCCGACGCAAGGACATTGGTTCGCTTTATTAACAGCTGAACTTGCTGCCGTTCGGGCCAAACTGAATAAAACA